>PVLD010016461.1:0-42500 GCA_004027595.1 Dinomys branickii | reverse complement strand
TAATTGAGTGAACGATTGATTTTGAGACAGGGTCTTGCTTTGTAGTACAGGCAGGCCTCAAACTCAATGTATAGACAAGGCTGACCTCAAACCCATGGCAGTCCTCCTGCCCCAGCCTCCCAAATACTGGGATTACAGGTATGAACTACGAGGCCCAGTTTGATGTCTTTATTTTTTTGTGCTGACTTCCCTGAGGACTGCCTATTATAATCGGATTTCAAGGATCATAGGAACCTATGTTGAATTTCAGATATATT
The DNA here is from genome assembly GCA_004027595.1 of Dinomys branickii. NCBI lineage: Eukaryota > Metazoa > Chordata > Mammalia > Rodentia > Dinomyidae > Dinomys > Dinomys branickii. The sequence continues at coordinate 42,243 of PVLD010016461.1, read as the reverse complement.
TGCATCCATCCTGTAATACAACATTTTTATTGCTATTTTAAAGTATATTCATGTGTGTATGTGTGTGTAAAGTATTCTGCCTAACACCAAAAGGCATGTAAAAACATTTGATACTTAACCATGCTTCTCTAAAGCACTTTCAGTCTAGCAGAACGATAGCTATAATCAAAAGTGAAGAGAGGATACGTGCCACAGAAACACATAGCATACAAAAGTTTAAAGGAGGGAAAGTCTACATTTTATTTCAGGAGACATTAGACAGAAACAGGTCCACAAAGAAGTTGACATTTTCAGACAGTTTCTAGGAAGTTAAGGAGTGCAAAGATCCTTCCATGAAAAAGAATTCCAGGGGAAAATGCTTTACAGATCTTGGAGAAATGTCCTCGAGAGTGAGTGGGCCAATTTGGTGGTAAAGAAGCTTGCAGGGAGTCAGGGAGCATTAGAACTGGTGATGGGGAGAGGGTGCAGGAAGCCTGGTGCAACCTCTGTTTTGTGCAAATCAAACACATGACAAACAAAGGAGTCTGTGCCTGAGGGCACAGTGAAGACATGACCCTGCCTCTAAAACAGTTCTTCTATTTGTATGTGTGCTTTAAGGATGAACAGTAGGCCTGAATAATGAAACTGAGGCTAAAACCCTCCCTGAATGTGGACATTATTAGTGTCATGCTGCTGAAAAACAACAAGCCAGTGGACAAACAAGGTACCAGAGGACATCGTGTCCTGACATCCCTTCGGGTACATTTGTACAAGAGTTGCTTGAAGTCAGAGCAGAACAGCATTGTCCCCATCCTGCCTGGGGAACAGGATAGACAGGAATGTTGACCACACCTTTATGTGGAGACAGAAGAACATGACTTTTACCCCAGATACCTACTTGGATTATCCTTTTTCAAATCTTGAAAGATTAGCCATTAATGCATTAAAATGAAACATTTTATAATTTAGGATTATAAAAGTCTTATGTGTAAATACTCTTTTTCACACACTAATCAAACTTTCTGAGCCTCACATAATCAAGTGGTGGTGTGAGAGGCTGGACTAGAATGACATTAACATTCTGCCCAGTGCTCCCACCCCAACCCCTCCCTCCTGAAAGCTCTGATTTATAAATGTGCTTCCTTCACCATCACAGCTGCCAAGGACACTGACCATAGCCCATTTGTGTACTCTAATCTCCAGAGGTCAAAGATGACATTTTAGTTTACCATACATGAATCCATGTTCAATTCTTTTCAATTACTCTACCTAGACTGCCTTCCCAAGAAGAGGAAAACATACAATAGTGAAATTGTTTAATAACATGTAGCACCCTAGTGTGTCTTTGGAACAGTGTAACCAACCGGGACTCCCACTTCTAACCTCAGCGGTACAAGAGGGTTTCCACCACACTGCCTGCTAGAACATCAGCCCGAAGACAGGAATATACAAATGAAGATCTAAAAAAGAAAGTGAAGAGTATAACTTCTGGGAGAAGAAAGCCTTAGAGAGAAAGCAGGTGCTTTAAAGCTGACTTTGAAGCTTTCACTAGGACTGTAGTTGACAGATGTAGGAAGAAGGAGGTATGAAAATATGTATTCACATTTTTTACTTTTGTGTGTTCACTGCTTATGATTTCATCGCCCTCTTAGTAGAAACCCAATACCAGTCATTTTTGGTTGAGATAATTTTAAAAGAAATGGCCTTGGAGTAGAAAGAAGATTTGTATCATAATCCTGAAAGATGATATCCTGATCACCTTAAACCCCAAGTGTTGAAATCCTGAAACTTCAAAATCCTTAAAGCCTTAAAAAACTGAAATCCAAAATCCTGCAAAAATCAAAATCCCTAAAATATAATTCTGGGAAAATAATTTTAGTAATTTCTTTAAAAAATATTTGTTTACCTTTTAAAGGAGGTTTATCAAGAGATATATAAAAATACAATAGAACACTTTATAGAAAAATTTATACAACAAGCAATATAATAATCAAATGCACATTGTTTCAAGTATAAACACTCAGCTATGCTAACAATAGTTGCACAAATTGAATAGTTATTAGCAGATAAACTGTATTCAGAAAGAAATAAGTCAATAAACAAATATAAATTCATATTATTATGGTTGATAATTGTGTGCACCCAGTTTTATAACTGCAGGTATCTGCAGTTATTGATGAAATCAATCAAAACTACAGTGGATCACTAGTATACATGCAGTTACTCAAATATCTGAGATTGCAAAAACATTATCTTTAACAAATGTAAATGTACAAAAATCATTTCTTCATTTAAGGGGACATTTCAGCATTTTTACATATCTGCATAGTGTTTACACAATAGCATAACTCCATCCTAATCCAGAGGATTCCAGCAGCCTGATTCCATCCTAGTTCAGTAGCAAGTATCTGTCGTATTCCAGAAAGCTCAGTGCCAACAAAGCCAGGGCAACCACTGATATAAGTCCTGCACTCTAAAGGCTGGATGCCCAAGGCAACAGAAGAAAACTCTGTCCCAGTTCTGAGACAGACCAGTTCACCCCCATATTTATTCCCAGCAGATTAGAATAGTTACCCACACACATGGAGGGCAGATCTTCCCCACCAAGTCCACTCACACTGACACTCACACTCACATGCTAATCCCCTCTGGAAATGCCTACACAGACACATTCAAAAAATGCTTCACTGGATTTTTCTTGGTGTTTGTCCAAACTCATACAATTCTCCTGCAAACAACTGAAAACACGTTAATCCTTTCCCAAGAATTTGTATTTCTATCCTTCTTATTTAGTATTTTTGTTGTTATTCTTGTGTTCCCCAGTAGGATCTGTGGTTTTCATGATTTGGACTTTCAGGATTTAAATCCTTCAAGACTGAAGATTTTGGAAGTTTGATATTTTAAGATTTCAACATTTGGCATTATGGCATTCGGGATGGTGCCTTTCAAAATTATAACAGAACTAAGGACAAAATTCTTCCTAGAGAATTAGAGGAAGGTCTGAGTGATAACAAGCAAATTTCTATGCCCAACGGGTATAATATCTGTAGCATCTGCCACAGTAACCTGTGGGTGAACTGATATCAGAATTAAGCAGCAGAAGCAGGGAAACCAGTCATTGTTGAGACAGTTGAAGACAGTGACTGTAGTTAGAGCAGGGTAAATTGTGTTTGTTTTAACTTTCAAAGGTTTTAATTACTCTTGGGATCCTTTGGGGCTATCAAATGTAAAGATGGTTAGACAGATTCACTGAACTGTCCAGATTAACCATTATGATTTTTGAAATACAAATATAATGAAGACCACCCTATTCATTAAGTATACTCTGGCGCTCAAAATTATAAATGACACAAAGAAGCTCTTTCCCAATAAAATCAGAGAAAGTTGATTTTCTAGACCCCATAACAGACACTAGCATATATTTAGTCAATTATTTATACATCTATAGAGCTAGTGATGTGCATGGTCTTAACAGGAAGTTAGGGCTGACTGAGAAGGTAGGTGTGACCTGTTAACTACAAAATCCCAGGACACACGAGCAGAACAGTTCCCAAAGCCCTGTACACAGACTTCTCTTGAAAACTCCCATGGGTTTACAATAGACTGGCCTAGACCTGACACCAGCCTGAGGGGTAGAATCTCAGCACTGCCTCTCAGGACCTGTATGTAGAAGTTCTCATCTGGGTTTCCTCCACATCTGGACAGTATAGAAGGGCCCAAATACCAAGAAGAGTTTGCCCCTGCAGCTTTCCTCAGGATGGCCCAGTGCACTTTCTCCAGGTGTTCTTTTACCTTGCTTTATCCTCTTTCTCCAGCTCACTCTGCAGAGCCAGTTTCTCCCTCACTCTTCACTTTTACTTTTTCAAATAAATGTTGTCACTGCTTTTTACTTGTTCTGTTCAGTTCTTTGTTCAAGCAAGAAGAACCTGGACTCTAATCCCAGAGCGAGAGACAAACAACCCAAAACCCGGGAATAGAATGTTTAATTGGTGAGCCACTTTTAGAAGCAAGCTCCCCAATAACAGTAAGACAGCTTTCTTAGTAGCTCCTCATTTATCCCAAAAACAAAGTCCGTATGGTTTTCCACATTTGGTTCATTAGTCATTTGAAGAGTGTGACCACTTTTTTCCTATCATCTTTGCAAAGAGGTCAATACTTCTAATTTGATGAGTTCAAATTTTCTTTGTGTGTCTCAGCCTTTATAGTTTTTGTAAGGTAAGGGGTATTTAAAGACCACTATTTTCTGACCCTTGGAAGAACATCAAATGTTTATCAAGGCAGGTTAATTTGAAAGTTCAGTTAGAAAGCAAGCTCGGGAGTGCCCTGATGCCAGGAACATCAATGTTAACTGGCTTTAACACAGGCTGGTTGGGGGAGATGTAGAAATTGTTGCAGGTCTCATCATCTGTTAAGCAGAAAAAGTCCCTCAGGCCTGGTTTACCTGTACAGCCAGCAGCATTGCTTTGCTTGCACAATGTCTTAATTGCTTTTTCCTTATAACAAAATACCCAATGTCCAAAAATTGGGAGGAAGGGTTTACTTTGACTCACATTTTCAGTCTGTAGTCTGCAGGCTACAAAGCATAAAGCACATGACAGAAGGGCCCAGTGGAAGACAGCTGCTTCTCCCCCGGCAGCCAGGAAGAAGGGAGAAGAAGGATCCAGGAATGTGAATTCAACCTTCCGGGTCGCACCCACAGTGACCTACCTCCAGCCAGAGCCCACCTCCTAATAGCAAGGTAGCTGTAGCAGCCCCGCCATCCAATCACCTTCCAGAAGTCCCGCCTCTGACCTTATAAGGCTTGGAGGGATGTTTCAGACCTACACCTCCTGTCTCGTGTGACAGGAGAAAGGGAAAGGAGAAGAACACAGGTATTTGCATGTATGTTCCCACCATTTACAAAGACAGGGTCAGTGTCATTTCATATTCAGCACCGCCCTCTGCAATGGGTACTAGTGTCACTTACAGGCTACAGAAGAAGAAACTAAAGATTACACAAGTTAAGTGGTCCACACTGCACATCTATGGAGGGGTTTCTGCATAGCTAAAAGTCTGTTCATTCTTGTACTGTGTCTGAAGATTAGTATTTCTGAGTTCAGCTCATAGAGAGCTGGACCCAAAGCAGTGCCTCCTGCATGTCTAGGGTGCAGGCTTTGTGCAGAAATGGGAGGCAGGTGCACCACGTTCGTCTTTGTCCCATCTTTGGAAACACTTGCTTGTCACCAGCCTGAGGTACCCACACTATGAACCCAGCATCAGCCAACAGAACACTGGCTTTGAAACTTAAGGCTGTGCATTGCAAAGCAATTATAGAAGAGCTAGGAATAATTTTTTAAATATCAGCAGTTTTGAAGCATTAAAAAAAGGTTTGACAAGAATTCTATTAAAGTCATCAACTTCCTTTTGCTCAAGGTCAAAATTTTACACTATGTTGGAATACTATTTATTGTATTACAAATGAGTGCCAACAGTCATGTATTTTCTTCCCCTTTCATGTTTCTGCCAGAGGTATTTATCTTTGATCACTATTCTCTTAATGGATTGAACTCATAAACATATGAAAGCTACACTACCTGAAGATCTAATGTGAAAGGAAGGAAAATGAGGTATAAAACATGCTGTCTGAAGATTTGTTTTTTTTCTTTCCAAAAGTATCATAAAGGAAATCAATTTAGTGAGGGTGACATTGATTTATGGTTGAAGACAAATGTTTTGAGAAACTTTGTTCAATCCAATTAATCCATCTTGGGAAAAGAAAGTCACAATTACAAAGTAGAAGAGGGTGGCATAGAAAAGTCCTTCTCCAATGGGAACTTGGTTATATTTTCATACCAAAATTCTATCCTCAGAAGATTATACTTCAGAGAAGATTAGTCTCTGCAATGTTCATAATACATTAAGGTCAGAAGAAACTTGTCTTAATCATTTTTCTGAAAGTACACATGCTATATTCTCAACGGCTGGACTTTGATTGTAATCCACAGGGCCAAAGTGAGTTATCTTTAATCAAGGAAGTCATATCAATTAATGAGATTAACTTTCAATCATTGAGAAACTGGAGCATATAGAGTAAATGTTTAATAATTCCTTCAAAGGAAAAAAAAGAAAAAAAGGATAAAACTGGTGGTCTTCACTGTCAGGGTAAGTATGTCAGGATTCATACTCATGGCCTATGATTCTCATCAAGAGTAGTCACTTTACTAAGATTTTAATAGATAAACTTATTATATTTTGGACATCATACTCTGATTTACCACAGATGTTAATTCACAGAATTTAGTTTTGGTGAAAGGATTATAGGGATTACCCAGTGTACCTCCCATATTTTACAGAAGAAGAAATCTGAGACTCAAAACAGCTTTGATGATGTTGCTTTTGCTGTTTTCTGCCACCATGAACAGTTGCCCTCTGCCATGTGCCACCTGCCTTGAAGCAAGCCAAGTATGGACTGAAACCTCCACAAAGTGGAAGGAAACTTGTTTGGATTTCTTTTTTCTTTCTTTTCTTTCGCATTCAACCCAGCTGTTCCCCTTCTGGGTATTTTCCCAGGAGATCTGAAAACATCATATCACAGAGATATATGTGCACCCATGTTCATAGTGCCACAATTCCCAAATGTCCATCCACTGAGGATCGGATGAAAAAATTGTGGTACTTTTATATAATGGAGTATTACTCAGCTATAAATAAAGACAAATTTGAGACTTTTATAGGTAAATGGTCACAACTAGAGACCATACTCATAAGTGAAATAAACAAGACCTCCATATATAAGCAACGTATTGTCTCACTAGTGTAAGAACCTGCAAGAGTGAACAAAAACTAGGAGGTATGATAGACATTGTGAAATGAAAGGAAAATGCTCAAAAGTAAGGGGCAACTGGGGTGTGGGAAAGGAGAAGGGAAGGAAGGGGAAATCATGTATGTTCATACAGGATAGCTAACAGCTGTACTACTGTCTTCTATTGCTTTACTGAAAGGAACAGTTAATGATTACTGGTTTGATCAATATTGCATGGCTCTATTTGTTTTCCTGAGAAACCACTTTGAAGATATCAATAGTAATACAATAACCATTGTTAATTTCCTATCACTTTGTCTATAACTCTGTAATGTTTGTATTGTTCTTATGCTATTTTGTAAATGGATGTCTGTTTGTTAATATGTTTTCTTCCTTTACTCTTAAAATAAAACAAAATATTTTTTAAAAGCTTTGATGATTATCCAATGTCTTAACCTAGTTAAGGACCATACTGGAGTTAGAATTCAGGTTTCCTGATGTTCTCTTCAGTAACAATCTGATTTTTCATTGCTATGAATCTAGAGATCAGTCAATAATGTTCTAGTGTGTTTTCCTCCAATTCCATTTCTACCATGAATTAACTCATTTCTTTTCCAAATATTTATAAAGCATCTACTGTATACCAAGTTCTGTGTGGATCATTGAGGATACAGCATTGGATAAGACACCCATAAACTTCATCCTCATGGGCAATAAATTAGCTAGTGAAAGACCAATATGAAAAGTCTGCTTTGGACAGGGGCTTTAGGCGAAGGCATTACTTCTACTTTGTACATAAGAAAACTAAATATCCCAAGAGACTTTAAAGTGATACATAGAAAGCAAGAACAAGCCATTGATTCTAACTTCAGGCCTCCTGTTATTTTATAATTATATTTAAATTATATAAAGCTCCACTATCTCATATCAGCTATTAATTAAATTTCTGTTGCTTTAATGTACAAATGGTGGTGAAACATACGTGTTTCCACTTTTGTTAATGGCCACAAGAATTTCCTTTTCAAATCTATTTCTCCTTTGCTCCATGTACATGTGTGTATGTAAGCTGTGTGTGGTGGTGAGTACATGTATTGTGTGTTTGTGGTGTGTGTGATGTGTGTGTATATGACGTGTGGTATGTGTGTGTGTGATGTGTGTGTGTGTGTGTGTGTGTATGACGTGTGGTATGTGTTTGTGTGATGTGTGTGTGTGTGTGTGTGTGTGGCGTGTGGTGTGTGTGTGTGTGTTGTGTGTGTGTGTGTGTGTGTGTGTGTGTGTGTGTGTCTATAGCATAAACTGGGTTTGGCCAGAGTGTCTGCTTTGGGCACGAGCATCCACTCCCAGCTGGCCCAGTTGCAGCTTCTATAAGAAGACCTCTCCTGCTGCTGCATGTGAAGCAAGGAGACCAACACACTGCTGCCAGGAAAGGCCACAGGACAGTTAAGAGAAACAGAACCAGCGGAGCCTCTAGATGCAGCTGTGCCTAGACTTTGAAATTTCCACTTATGAAGCTAAATGAACATATTATTAAATTTAAAATAAAGGGAGTTGGGTTCTGTCTTACTTTCAGCAGAAAGAATCCTGACTGGCACCACAATTCTACAACCCAACTGAGTGTTTAACAGAGACTTTACGAGACACCCACAGATCCAATTAAGCAACCCTGGTTGACACAGTTTGTAGGTCAGGGAGATTTACTGGGCTTGGTTTTTCTAGCACAAATGACTAATGAAACTCCCACAACTCAATGTAATTTAGGGTAGATGCCTGATGGATGGGTGAGGATTTGGAGGTCATAAATCCTGATTTCAGTACCCTTTCCTCGGTTTTTCATCAATTACCTCCGGTAATCAGATCAAAGTTTGCCAAATTCAATCAACACTGGAGTCACCCAGATGCTTGAACCACATTCTGAGGATGTTGATCAGGAGCAAAGGGATTTGATTACCTCCTCCCTGCATAACTGTGAAGCCACTGTTAGAATTTAGAGCACATGCTAACAAAGTAAACTCCAGGCTCAACAGAATCACCCCTCAGACTTGATTTCTAGAGCCTCTGCCTGTGCAAATAGGGGCTTGAAAAGCTGAATGTGGGCCTGTTGTTATTTTTCATCTGGGCTTGGAGACTGTAGAGATGCATTACAGCATACTCTGCAGGCCGAGGGGGAAGAGGCTAAAGGTCTTTTGCTGGTATGAGAGCTCACCCTGCAGGGATGGGCTAAGGAGAAGGGAGATAAGATGGTAAATGGGAAGCGGTTTCCAGGCAGTGCTTCCTGAGGTGAATCACAGCACACTATCCGTTACCAGCCGGCCCTCACCAAGGCGTACTGGGAGGCGTTTTGCAGAGGGAAGTAAAATGGAGCTGTGTAGTTTCTACAAAGCTCTATCGCTGTTTAAAGTCACCAAGAAGGTAGATCCTGGCAGTAGATAAGGACTCCACGGCAATGACCACTGGAAGTTACTACTGTGTTCTTTCACTGCAAAGCAAATAGGATAAATAAAATCTTACTAAAAAGCAGTTACCTAAATGAAGCCACAAACTTTTGGGAAGGAAAAGATTTAGTAGGAATGAATCTTTTCATCGTAATCCTCATTACATTTTAAATATGTGAGAGTATCACATAAGTATTTTGTAGAATGCCAGCCAGTAGAACACATTAAGCAGATGTGCCAGTCATTAAAGAGGCTGTGCTCAACAAAGCTCTAAACGTGGACACTGAGGACAGTGCGCTTCCATACACCCCCTGGCAACTGAACAGCACATCACTCTAGTCCCTCTGGGAGAGGATAATTCCACCCCTTGCTATCAAAAATAATTGTTCTCCAGTAGCAGAACTAGTACCTCCATCAAGGCTTTGGAGGGTGAACTAGGAGCCGCTCCATCACCAGGACGTCCTGCCCCTGGGCCCAGCCTCCAAAGGAGGAAGGGAACAAACAGTCCATCTCTAGCCAGCTCCCATGGTCCACTAGGCATCTGCATGCAGAGCAAAAAGCTTCCACTTTCCAACAAATGATCCATTTTTACATCTTTTCCTGATAAGACAGTGACACTTGCCACTAATGTTACCATCAACAACTCAGGAGTTGCCTCTTTCAACTTTTGTAGATATCTCTGTGCCTGTCTATTTTGCAATTCAACTTTCTCACAATGGAGGTGTGCACATGTGTGTGTATGTATGTGTGTACCTGTGTACTATGCTCTTACTTGTGAAAGAAAGTAGACCACAGAGGTTTTGAAGGACAGAATTTAGAGTGAGGTATATATGGGTGCAAATCTCAGCTTGACACCTCTCAGTGGAACAGCCCAAAAGGTTATCTGATACATCTAACCCAATTTCCTCATCTAAAAATGAGACTCTTTCTAAAAACTAAAAGAAAATGTATTTTTAAAGTATTAGCTGCACCGGACCTATAGGAAGTGCTCAATAAATGTGGAGCTATTATCAGTGATGATAATCTTCATTTTCTGGTTTAGAAACCTCTGAGATAGAATAAGCCAAAAGCCTTAGACAGACCACATATTGAATAATTACCAGCTTGTTTAGATCCACCTCGATAAAAACAGGCAGAAGCTGTGACATGCGCTCCATGGAAACTTCTTACATTTGTTTGACACACACCAAGGGATGATGGTGCCATTCATGTATTTATGAATATATTCCAAACTTTAAACACGCATTTGCTTATAAGTAGCCAAATGACTGACAATCTTTTAATCTGCATTAGGAGCCTTTGCTATAACTAGGACACATCTAATTAGGCCTGTGGATCAAGGACAAATTGGTTCAGTCAAGACACCTTCTGCTGAGAGTATCCCCACCAGACGGGCTCACATCCTCCTCTCCATAGCCTTTAAACCTTCTCACAGAGGCATCCTTCTGTGCCCATCCAAAATGAGAGCAGGTGTCACTGCTGCTCCAAGGGTCCAGAATCTGTTCCTAGGGGAGTGCTGCTCCATCGAGGTTCACAAGAAGGGCAGACTCGGGTAGTAAAGCAGTTACTCTTCGGGGTATTGTCCATCTGTGCTTGTCTTCCACCGTGCCTTTCTTTTCTAATAATAAATAACTCCCCTAAGAGACCTAAAAGCAGCTACTATTAGTATATCAGTTTTAAAGGCTTAATATTCATTTCTTAAAAAGGCAACTTGATCTGAAAGATGTTCCGTATCTCACTCAAATAATGATTCACCTACTGGCCACCTGAGTTACACAGGTCTGTCTGCACCTGAGCATTACCCTCGGAGCCACCTACTCCACTGCCTCCCTTTACAATGAGGACTACAGACCATTTACCTTGCAGATTTTGAGAGGCACACATCACTGGGCACCATCCCTCTGTCTTCTGTTTCAGTGGCACACAGCAAGACCCAACTGCTTGAGTTGGTTATAACAGGAAAGCCATAGAGAAGGTTAATTAATGGACCATGCTTATTCTGAGGTCTTAGCAATGCATGGTCTGTCTAACACAAAACCATAATGGCCATAATATCCATTTCTTTCCAAGGTATTATTTAGAGTTCAAAGTAGAGTTCAGAGAGAAAATATGTTAGACAGAAAATCAACATTACATACTCAGGGGGGAAACCAAAGGATCTCCCCTTTCCCTAATTCCAAAACATTTTCTCAGGAAACTAATTTGGACTCAGAGCTTCCCCATTAGCTGTATGAATGGTATTAATGACTTGATTCCAGCAGAGAACATAAAGCACTTAAAGAAATGCTTTGACCAGATGACACATCATTAGTAGAAATAAGAGGTAGAATTGTTCAGTATTTATGTGGTCCTTTATTTGCAGAGAGTGTTTGGTAGCCTTCTGCCACACATATTACAACCCTAACGGTCACTCTGTGCTCTCCCATTTGTTGTGTATGCATATATTTACAGCACTTAAGTATTTGTGATACTAAGTACAATTATATCCTGGTGAAAGCTAGTAGCTGCCTGCCCTGTGCGATTTGGTGCTTCATCTAGTCATAGAATATTTGCCTTTCCTACTGAGCATCCTAAAACCAAGTCTTCTGGACCACCACATTCTGCTGAGGCAGATCCTCTGCTTCTAGCTGCACACTCCTTTCTTGACTTCATTTCCATAGGACCTTAAGGACTCTTAGACAGGTTTAGTCTTAAGACACCTGTGCAAATTTATCAAACCCTGACTGCAGGTATGTCTGGAATGATGCAAATTAAACTCTGATTTGCTGCTGATGATATTTTCCAAAGCTTTCCGCTGCAAGTCCATTTCTGAAAGTGCTGTTTTCTGTTTTGTGAGTTGAATGGTGACGATGATAATCAAAACATTTTATTGAGTACTTAGGTGTTGAGCACTTAAATACTTCACTTCCATAGTCACGTTACTCCTTACAAGGTCCCGTGAGGTAGATATTACTCCAATTGTACAGCAGCAGGAGCTGAGGCTGAGGTCACATAACTAGCCAGAGCTCCACCTGGCATTCACACTAGGCCACTTGAGTCTGTACCATGCCCTGGGAACCACTGTGCAAACTTGGAGTTTTAGATCTCTGTGTCTTGCAACATAAAGGACTTTGGGACTGGTTTTTTAAAATGGTTGTCTATACTCAACTTTATTTTTATCCATGATACGTTCCATTTGGGAAACCTCTATGAACTCAAATTATCTTGATGAAGAAAAGTAAGAATTAGAGAATTATTCTCTGACCTCATGTTCCTCTGTCTTTGCTTTTGCTTTATCCATTTTTTTCCCTTCCAGAAAAATGACCTGAGTGTCAGTTTTGTGGCTCTCCTTTTTAGACTAGAACTGAATTTTCTTTGTTTGGTGATCTAGTTCCTTTTACTCCCCAATCTAGCAGCAGCAGGGGAGTTGCATATGGCTCTTGGACTACGCAGTGATGGTGATATAACTTCTGGGTATGTCTCGGTTACTTTTCTTTCGTTGCTGTGACAAAATACCCAACATCCAAAATTAAGGAAGGAAAGGCTTATTTAGCTTACAGTCTGTGGAGGTTTCAGTCCATACTTGGCTGGTTCAGAGGCAGAGTGGCACATGGCAGAGGGCAAATGTTCATGGCAGCAGAACACAGTAAAACAACCAGCAAAACGGGAGGAATGGCAGGAAAACAGCCTCTTTCTCTCCCTTACCTTGTAAACAGTCTCCCCTCACCCAGGGAGTGTGTAGCTCTCACACAGTCTCCATGCCCTCCTCTTCCACAGGCTCAGGATGTATACAAAGTAAGCACCTTGGCTTCCTGCTGAGTCACTCAGCCAAACCTCTAGACTCCCCAAGTTGACACAATATATAAACCATAACAGCGTAGGAGCCCTGGATTTTCTCCTTAGGAAACATGAAACTTTCTGAGGCTTGAGAAATTCTGAAAAATATTAAGAAAACTTATTTTCAACTCCTCTGTCATCTTTACCTCTGACCTTTCAGCACCCCAGCTTTCTTCCTTCCTACAGGAAAGTGACCTGGGATATTGATTCACACTGGGTGTAATGTGGTGTCTTTGTCAGGTGTCACTACAATAGATGATTGTGTATGTAGTAACTAAAGTAAAAGAATGTTTCCTAGCTGGTAGAATTTTAAGCCAAAGCCAAACAACAGCTCACAAGTATCATGTCCTACTTGGTTCCAGGTGCCATAGCAAATTCTTCTCATTTTGTCCCATTTAAGCTTCAACCTTACACAACAGAGTCACAGATTCATTCTACTAATGGAGACATGTCGAGTGATTTGACTCTTGTGACACACATGGTAAATGGGGGAAGTGAATCCACAGTCTGGACTGTTTCATTCCAAACCTGTACCTAATCTCTGCTGTCCATCTGGGCAGAGGGCACAGGTATGGGTGGGAGAACCTTCTGGACACTCACTCTGCCTGCACACAGACTGAACCTGACAAAGGTTAGTCATGTCTTCACTTCCAAGACAAAGATGTTTCCCTTTCACCTGTCGTGGGAATTTACCACTTGGCTGAGTGACAATGATGGTGACTCTTAAAACGTGGCTGTAACCCAGAGATCAACCCTTGGAAGCCCCAAATCCAGCTCTCTTTTGGACAGAATCAACTTCTTTCCTTCTTTCATGCTGATAGGAGAGAGGCAGGGATCCCGTATGTGGAAGGAGAGAGACCACTTATTGACCATCTTCTGGATGCACACTCTGTGTAAGGCTCTTTTGGATTAATCTCAGTGTTTTAGTCAAGTTCTTCACCACTGGGGCAAAATTTCCCATTCCCACAACTTAAAGTAAGGAGAAGTTTATTTTAACACATTTCAGTCTGTATTCAGCTGGCTCCAAGGCAGGACAACATGGCAAAGGGGCCTGATAGAGGATTGCTCATAGCAGTTAGGGCCTTCAGGGACCATCTTCTTATGACCAGACCTTACTCCGTAACCACAAATCAGCTACAAGCTGCCACAATCCAGTCACCTGCCAAAGGTCCCACCTATGATCTTGTGAGGCTTCAGGGGGGGCATCTAAATATATACCATAGCACTTAGGGAGATTTCATTGCTCTTTCCTCAAAGGGACCTATAAACTAAACACTATTTTGTGGGAACTCCAGTCAAACACCAGTAGTGTTGCTCTGAGGGTGTTTTGAAGATTTACAGCCAGTTGACTTTAAGTAAGGGACACAACTCTCAGTAATGTAGGTGGGCCTCATCCAATCCCCTGAAACTCTTCAACACAAAAACGACATTTCTCAGAGGAGAGATTCTGCTTCCAACTGCAACATCAACTCCTATCTGAGCATCCAGCATGAGGTACAGTCCCCATCATGGCTGAGCTGCCTCCCTAAAAATAAATCTCTCTATATAGCTACAATGTTCCTTCTACTTTTCTCTTGGGTGATCATCTTCAATTTTCAGCATTCCCATAATCTTTAGATATCACTGTCATCTGGCTCAGGAGATGACAAGCCACATGGTTCGGAGTCCTTTCATTTCTACTTCTATCAAAAGATTAAAAAGCAGCACTGTGTGGCTGAGCAGTTGTCACAGTAGCCTGGAGTTTTATATCACTCGATGCCAGTACGGTAAGTGCCTCCAAGGGGAGAGGCTACTATGCACATGTTTTCACCCATTCCTAAGGAAGATGCGGTTATCACCGTTGCTGTGCTCTTCTCCATGCAAAACACCACATGGGGAGATCTGTGACATTTTTCAGGGCCTTAGACTGCTACTGTTTATAACATGGAGTCAGATCTAATTCGTTTTTCTCTGACAGATTTTAAGGTCCATCAAGTGTTAGGGAAAGACCATCCAAAACTCCTGAAGACTAGAGGTGTAACTCAGTGGTAGAACATTTGACTGCAAAAGTCCTGATAAACTGATCCGTCTCTCTACAAAGGCAAAGGAATAATAAAAATTCAGTGGAAGAGTGTTTAGCAGGCTGAAGCTCACATATCTGTCAGCAAGCTTTACTGTTCACATATTTGAAATAGGCAAGACTCCCTGCCCCACATCCAGTGTCATTTTAAATTATAGATTCTGCATTACAGATAGATAAGCTTCTTTCCGGCTTGTAGCCATGCTTCCAGAAGGTAGGGATAGTTTTTGTTTTTATTTCAACCACCTGCTTCTGATTTAGAGCTTGAGGTGTGACACAATGGGGCATGAAGTTAAAAAAAATTGTAATAGGTCAGTCAGACCATTTTCAATTATGCCCAGTGAGATGTAATAGGTGTTATTGGAAACTGTCTAGATTACATTGATTTTCCCATCCAAGCTGAGAACCTGGGTGACATTTTCTTTCACATTTCACAACCTCTTAGTTATAAAAACTTCCCCCAGGGAAAATTATATTAACCAAAGTTCTTTGTATCTATTAGTGTTGTGTTTCTATAAGACATGACCATATGCATAAGTAATTTTCTACTTCTTAAATTCTGACTCTTTGGGGTCTGCAAATGTCCTATTTTGGTTGTGTACTGCCACAAAATGCCCCAGTTGAGTGGGTTGAAGAGCTGAAATCCACCCACAGTCCGCTGGCCATGCTGACCTCCTGAAGAGAGGGTGCTCTTTTGCAGCTCATGTGAGGAAGCTATGCACAAGCCCTGGTTTTTGAGATTTATTCATATCCTCACATTTAATCTGCACAGAATCTGTGCAGTGTAGTGCTGTGAATATGCAGATAAGAAAGATGAGGATGTCCCCTGTGCTGTGGGGCTAGAATTGATATCAGTGTAAACTTTGGATATTTACTAGAGAGAGGGACAAACAGTCAATATAAGTAAAAACAAGCATTGTGTGTGTGTGAGTGTGTGTGCGTGCATGGCTTTGATCAAATCACTTTAGCAATTATGCAGAATAAAGGAAAGAAGGAAATAATATTTACATCACAAAATTATTGTAAAGATTAAATGAGATAAAGCATACTTATCATAATGCCTGTCAAATACTAAAGCTACCACAATTACATTTTATTACTTTATTATCATTATATTATGTTGATCTACAATTGTTAAAAATCTCTGTCCAGGTACTCCCTGGATGGATCTTATTTTCCAGCTAACAACTTATATTTGTTCTGTTAATTTTATCCTAGAATGCTGACTTTAACTTAGTTAGAGCTACCAAACTCCAGCCAGTATGTCTCCAGGGATTTCCAAAAGGTCCAGTCTGCCCTATGGAGAGATGCCCTCTTCAACGAGTTGAGCTGAACACAGGAAACAGTGGCTGCAGTCAGTCAGAGCCTGAAGGAATGAGGCTAATTCTGAGCATGAGGAAACTTAGAACACCAGTCCCTGCAGAGACACCATGGCAGAGCACCTCCAAGTGAGGAAGATCTCATCTGTGATTATAACATCAAGTACCATCCCCATCTCCTGCCACGTGAATTTCAACAAATATGTTGAAATGTCTTTTGTTTCTAAAAGGAGCTAATTTTGCCTGAGTAGGGAAGAGTATTACGACAAAACATGACACACCTCTTTCCTGCTAGCTTCAACCAAAACAGGATGCCACCAGGGAATGACACATTAAGCTCCAGAGGGAGAAAATTCCAGGTGAAAATTTCTGCCAAGGGAAAAATGATCATCTATCAAATCTTGTGTACAACCTTCCACTCTTGGCAAAATGAGGATTAATGAGTAATTTTGGAAAAGAAGGCTAAAGTTGAAATAATGTGTTGCTGGATCTTTAATTGAAAGACAAAAAGCATGGGAGAAATTCATTTTCACATGAATTCCAGAGTTCCACAACTTGGCTAATATGAACAAAGGTCATTAGAAAGATTTCTGCAGATGTTCTTGACAACTCCAATGTGGGAAATGAGTTCTTCCTATCACTTGCAGACTCATGAAGCACCTGAAACTCTGGTTATTTTCCATATATACATATGGAGCCTAATTAATGCATGAGAATTTACTCTATAAATGTATAATTAGTCAGCCTCGGTTAACCATGGGAACCACTTAGATAAGCTGGTCAGGAGAAGGCAGACTCCACCTCCTTCCATCCAACTGTCACAGGAGTGACACTGAGTCTCAGGGAACATCAGGAGCTTCCCTGAGCTGCCCAGAAAGAAAGAAACTGTGCCCCCTGCCTCACCATCGTTGTGGGAGCCACACTTAGCCTCAGTGAATCTCTTAAGCTTCAATGAGTTGCTCAGGAGGAGGGACATTCCACCTTCCACCCCCCACCATCATGGGAGCGATGCTGAATCTCAGTGAACTTTGCAAGCTTTGCAAGCTCCGTCTAGAGGAATCTTGGTGCTTGTTCCATACTCCTGAACTATGGGTCAGGCAGCCAGTTAAGGAAGCTCCTGAGACATGGCAACAGGCTTGCCCAGGGTGGATCTACTCTAACAAGTAGAAATGTTTCAGATATGGAGTCATAGATTATGGTTGCTTTGTTATTTAACTATAGGCTTTGCTCCTATGTTGTAAGGAACAAAATCAATAGTTACTACATTTGGCCACTTTCTAAGTTGTACTTATTGCTAATTGTGATACTGTGGCTAGGATGTTTTATCTGTTGTAATCAGTTGTTTTTCTTTGTGTGACTATATTGGGAAGCTCTGGGGTTGTGGCCTCACCATAGCCCTGACCAAAGGACTGGGGACTGAGCCAGAAAGACACCAGCATCCCACTCTCAACTGATTGGAAGGGTGAAGTCTTGGGACAGACACAAGGTAAGAATCTCCTGCACAAGAAGAATATCCCTGAAGTACAGACTGTTCCTGTAGAGGCCTTGATTTTAGTGAAATAGATACTGCCTAATACCAACTCTCAAAAGGATCAATACAGAAAAGAAAAGTTTTATTTGAATTAGAAAATTTCAAAACAAAGGAGCAAAATGCAATCTGAGACAATCTCAGACCTCCAGCCCACCCAAAAAAACTCCAGGAGAAATAAATATAGTAGAACTTGGAAGAGACACACTTGAAATTTCTGAAATAACAGCAAATGAAGTAAAAAAACAATTGCATCAGGCTATAGAAGAAATCAGATCACAAATAATATTAGGTACAAAAACAAATGGCAACCATAATGGAAGAATTGTTTAGCATATCTGAAGAGGACCCAGGTAAAAAACCAGAGGAGCATAGAAAAATGATGGAACACTTCAAAGAACAATATAGAAAAGAATTAGAACTCATAAAACAGATTCAAAGACATATCCAGGAAATTAAAAATTCCACTGAAAGCTGGCATACTTCTTGAAGGAAACTGAAGATAGACTTTCAGACCTTGAATACAACATTGCAGCTAGTGATCATGAAAGGAAATATCTCTTAAAAAGTAACAATAAACCAGAAAATAATAATTTAACAGCTGCAGCATGAGGAAAAGGAAAACAATATAAGACTGATAGGGGTCAACAAAAAAGCCGGAGTCAACAGTGATGACATAAAGACTATCTGCAGAGGTAACAGCAGAAGGTTTCCCAAGTATGGGAAAGGAATCTGACATAGAGCTAAGAGAGGCACACAGAACTCCTATTATCCAAGACCAAAATAAATCTACACCCAGACATATAATAATCAAGATCCCAGAAGTTCAGCAAAACAACAGAATATTAAAAGCTACTAGAGAAAAGAAACAAATCACCTGTGAAAGGAAGTCCATCAGAATCATGGCAGATTTCTCATAACAAACCACCAAGTCAAGAAGAGCTTAGGCTGAAGTATTTCAGATCCCGAAAGAAAACAACCTCCAAACCACATCAATGTACCCTGCAAAACTATCTTTCAAAATTAATGGAAAAATACAATATTTCCACCACAAAGAATAACTGAATAAATTCATCACCACCAAGAAAACCCTACAAAGAACACTGAAAGATATTATAGAAAGAGATAAAAATGACCGCAATTCCAAGAACAACAATAGAAAGGAATTGCCAACCAGGGCAAGCAATTAAACTGAGGGGAAAAGCAGAGAACAAACAGAGAAAAATAACATGATAAAGATAAGCCAGTGCATATCAGCTATAGCCATTAATGTAAATGGCCTGAATTCACCAATCTAAAGACTCAGACTGGCAGAATGGATTAAGAAACAAAATCCAAAAATAAGCTCTATAGAAGAAACATGTTTAACTCAAAAGGAAAGTCATAGGCTGAAAGTCACAGGATGGAAAACAATACTCCATGCAACAGGAACCCAGAAAAAAGCAGAGGTAGCTATTCTGTCTGCAGACAACGTGAACTTCAAACCAAGAAAGGATAAAAGAGATAAATATGTGTTAGGGGAAAAATGCAAGAGGAAGAGATAACAATCATAAATATATATGTACCAAATACAGGAGCACCCAACTATATAAAACAAATTTTAACAGACATGAAAAATCAAGTAAGCAATAACATAAGTGTAATGAGGTATTTTAACAACCCATTCTCACAGAGAGATAGATCAACTAAACAAGGATCAGCAAAGCAATAACAGAAGTAAACCAAACTTATGAACAAATGGACTTAGTAGAACTTTACAGTGTTCCAACCAATAACATCAGAATACACATTCTTCTCACCTGCGCATAAAATATTCTCTAAAATAGACCATATGCTATGCCGTAGAACATGGTTCAGTAAATGCAAAGGAATTGAAATTATCCCATGCATATTAACTGACCATAGTGCAATGAAATTGGGAATTATTGACAAAAGAAATTGCAAAACCTCCATAAACATATGAAAATAACACCATATGTTATAATAACACCTCCTAAACAACCAATGTGTCACTGAAGAAATTAAACAATATTTGCAATCAAATGAAAATGCAAATAAAACTTACTGAAATCTGTGGGACACAGTGAAAGCTGTCCTCAGAGGAAAATTTATACTGGTGAATTCTCACTTCAGGAAAACAGAAGGAGTACAAATAAACATTATGCTTCACCTCAAGCTTCAAGAAAAAAAAAGAGCAAGTCAAGCCCAAAGCCCAAAGAAGGCAGGAAATTATAAAGATCCAAGCAGAAAAAAATGCAATGGAGACTAAGAAAACAACACAAAGAATTAGTGAATCCAAGAGTTAGTTCTTTGAAATAATAGGTAAAATTGATAAACCCCTGACCAAACTTATCAAAAAGGAAATAAAAAGCTCAAATTCACGCCATAAGTAATGAAAATGGTGAAATCACTACAGATCCTGTGGAAATTCAGAAGACCATCAAAACCTACATTGAAAACTTTTACTCTCATAGGATGGAAAACACAAAAGAAATGCAGATTCCTAGATACATATGAATTACCAAAGCTGAATCAAGAAGATATAAAAATTCTTAATAACCCAATATCAGTCAATGAAATTGAAAATATAATTTAAAACTTACCAGCGAAGAAAAACCCATGTCCTGATGGCTTTGTAGCTGAATTCCACAATGAAGTTACAGAAGATTTAATGCTAATTCTTCCCAAACATTTTAATGAAATTGAAAGAGAAGCAATACTCTCTAACTCATTCCTGGAGGCAAGTATTACCCTGGTAACAAAACCAGAGAAAACCCCAATCAAAAAAAGAGAACTATAGGAAAATCCCCTTAATGAATGTAGATGCAAAAATCCTCAATAAAATATTAGCAAACAGAATTCATCAAATCATCAAGAAGATTATACATTATGACCAAGTAGAATTCATCCCAGGAATGCAGGGATAGTCCTACATACACAAATCAATAAATGTAATACTCCATATCAACAAAGCCAAAAACAAAAACCACATGATCATTTCAATAGATGCAGAAAAAGCTTTTGACAAAGTCCAACATTCATTCATGATAAAACTCCTACAGAAAATAGGAATAGATGGTCTTTACCTCGATATGATCAAAGCCATCTATGATAAGCCAACAGCCAACATCGACCTAAATGGACACAAACTAAGAGCTTCCACTTTAAAATCAGGAACAAGACAAGGATGTCCACCATCACCACTCTTATTAAATACAGTTCTGGAAAGAATAACTAGAACAATTAGACAAAAGAGAAAAAAAAAAAAAACAATTAGACAAAAGAATGAAATAGAAGGAGTAAGGATAGGAAAGGAAGAAGTGAAACTCTTATTATTTGCAGATGGCATGATATTCTACATGGAATACCCCAAAAACTCCAGCAAAAGACTACTACGCTTAATAATCAAATTCAGTTGCATAAATGGATGCAAAGTCAACACTCAAAAATCAATAGCCTTCTTGTACACAAACAACAAACACACTAGGAGAAAAATTAGTGAAACCACACCTTTCACAAATAGCATCCAAAAAATTAAATAATTAGGAATCAATCTAAGAAAGGAAGTAAAAGATTTATACAGGAAAAATTACAGTACTCTTACAAAAGAGATTGAAGATTTTAGGAAATGGAAAGATATCCCTTACTCATGATTAGGAAGAACCAATATTATGAAAAGAGTCATAGTCCCAAAACTGTTATACAGATTCAATGCAATCCCAATCAAAATACCACTCATTTAAAACCAGAAGAGACCTAGCATAGTAAAAGCAGTCCTGGACTATAAAGGACAAGTGGAAAAATCACAGTCCCTGACATTAAATTTATACTACAAAGCTACTTTGATAAAATCAACATGGTACTGGCAAAAAACAGACTTGAGGAGCAACAGAACAGATTAGAAGATGCAGACACAACCACAAACACACTCAACCACCTTATCTTTGACAAAGGGGCCAAACAAGTTCACTGGAAGAAACATAGCCTCTTTAATAAATAGTGCTGGAAAAATTGGCTCTCCACATGCCAAAAACTAAAACCAGACCCATGTCTAGCATCTTGCACTAAACTAAAGTCAAAATGAATCAAAGATCTAAATCTTAAAGCAGAAACACTAAATCTAACGGAAGAGAAAGTAGGTCAAAATCTTGAAGACAAAGATGTAGGCAGAGACTTCATGAACAAAAACCAATCTGCATGGGAAACACTTTAAAGAATCAACAACTGGGATCTCATCTTATTGAAGTTTTTGCACATCAAAAGAGATCAACCACAAAGAGAAAAAAAAAAACACAAATTAGGAAACAAATTTAGCCAACTGTACCTCAGACAAAAGAATTCTATCCAGAACATATAAAGAATTTTAAAAATCATGTCCCCAAAATTCAAAACCACAGTAAAATATGGGCATCTGAGATGAACACACACTTCTCAGATGAAGAAATACAAATGGTAAATAAACACGTGACAAAGTGGCCAACATGGTCACTTGAGAAATCCAAATTTAAAAAACACTGAGATTCCATCTCACCCCAGAAAGAATGGCTGGCATCAAGCGGTAAACCAGTAACAAATGCTGGTGGGGCTGTGGGAGAAAAGGAATCCTTCTCCACTGTTCTTGGGAGTGTAGATTAGTACAACCACTGAGAAAATCAGTATGGAGAGTCCTCACAAAACTAGGATTAGAGGTCCCCTTAGATTCAGCTATTCCTTTTCTGGGTATTTTCCCAGAAGAATTGAAAACATCATATCACAGTGATATATGAGCACCTATGTTCATAGCAGCACAATTTGTCATAGCTAAATCTTGGAAACAACCCAAATGCCAATCAATTGAAAAATGGATAAAAAAAAAAAGATGTGGTATTTTATACAGTGGAGTACTACTCAGCTATAAAAAAGATAAACTCAAAGATTTTGTAGGTAAATGTATGTAACTAGAGACCCTACTCATAAGTGAAATGAATCAGACTAACATGTGTAAACATCATGCTCTCTAGTGTAAGAAACTGAAAAAATAAATAAAACACAAAAGGTACAATGAGTTCTGTGAAAAGGAAAGAAACTGCTAGGGAAATAAGAAAAGAAAGAAGGATACACACACACACACACACACACAATATAGTAAGATAATTGTACTACTAATTTCTATTGGTTTATTGAAAGGAATAATTAATACTTAATTTTTTGACCAATTTTACATGCTTGTATCTGTTAATCTGCACAAGTACTTTGAAGATAACAATATGCAGTATAACAACCATTGTGGATTTCCTATCACCTTGTTTTAAAATTCTGTCCCATTTTTACTAATTCTTATTTTCTTTAAGATGAAAAAATAAGTAATTAAATATATAATTACTTCAGAAGAAAAAAATCACCATTTGGTTAATAATAATAAATTATAAAATGCTTTCCTTTTTTTTTTTTTAGATTTATAAGGCTTTCAAAAACTTTCTGGTCTTCTCAGCATGTGATTAAAAGTCTATGAATGCTTTTCTAGGAATAGAAAGCTAACCAAAAAGGTAGCCTTTGGGTTAAGCGTGTGTCATGGCTTGTGCTAGATGTCCCTCCAAAGTCTCATGTGATCACAGCTGGGGCTTTTCAGAAGTGGCTGGATCTTGTGTGAGTGGTGCTGGGATTGATTTATGGTGCAATGCTAGGATTAATGGTGCCCACCTTAAGTGTGAGTGCTACCTGTCATAGGTCGGGTAGCCTGGATAGAGTACAAGGGACAGAAGCAAAGCTGCTGTTGTTGCTGCTGGTCACTTGCTGCTTCTCCGCTACTTCACTACTTTGCTGCCTTCTGCCTGCCATTGCCTATTTCTCCCCGGTGAGGTTACTCTGCCGTGTGCCCTGGCCGTGGAGCTGGCCGGCTACGAATTGAAACCTCCGTAAACTGGGAGCTACAATAGACCTTTTCTCTTTTAACTTTGGGGATCAGGTATTTTATCTCAGCAACAAGAAAATAACTAAGATATAGCATAGGTGGGTGAGGAGAAGCAAGTGAAGAAGACAGCAGGCTCTTCTGTAAGGAAACAATAACTGGGTCAGTGGAGGGTATCAAAAGACTATAGACGTGGGATACCCCAAATAGAACCTGGCTCAAATGCCAGTTCCTTCACTTACATGTGCATCCTTAAGCATATATTGAAACATTTCTAAATTTCTGTTGGCTGATATGTGAGTTGGGGAGAATAACACCTACTTCAAAGTGTCCTGGGAGGTTTGTCTATCACCAGTGTTGGCCCTTGGGTTGTTGGCAAAGATCTGGAGCATCTTGCCTCATCACAGTCTTCAAAGTTATTAGATCACAGGACTTATGCAAATGAGATTTTTCTCATTTGGGCTGCAGGTTTCTTAAACAGCTTGCTCTCCATGCCCTGATGGTCCTACCCACTCGCCATGAGAAATGATTTGTTTTTGCAGAAATAGTTTTGTTATGCTTTTGTTATAAACTCGATTTGCACTTACAGTATGATTAGACTAAGGGTAGGAGAAGAATAATTATTTGGTAGTCCCCTATTATTCCTAAAGGACATGTGCTGAAATGTTCTGTGGATGCTTGCAACCACAGGTATTATCAAACTCCATATATACTAAGCTTTTCCTATATACATTGTTATGGTTTGTGTCTAAATGCTCCCCCCCCGCAAAAGCCTCATGTGGTCATAGCGCTTTTTCAGAGGCTGCTGAATCTAAAGTGTGCGACTGATTCATGGTGCAATGCTGGGATTAAGGGTTCTGGGATTTAGGGTAGGTGATTTCTGAATCAGTCCACTGATTGGATTGGCACTACCCTAATCTCAGACTAGATGGTATGTAAGGGACAGAAAGAGGCTCGTCCCTTCTTCTTCCCTGGCTTGCTTATGCCATTTTCTGCCATGATGAACTGGTTCTTCTCTCAGTGCCCCTCTGCCAAGCTACCCTGCATTGGATCCAGTTGATTATGAACAGAAAGCTCCACAGACTATGAGTTAAATAAATCTTTCCCCCTTTAACTTTGACTGTCCAGTATTTTGTCTCAGCAACAATAGAAATGTTACTAAAATTCATTCTTCAATGTTGGAGAATACAAACTCACCCCATATATCTTTCAGGTTGGGAATTTCTTTCCCCTGTGTAATTTGGCGGTCTACCGAAATCACTGGATGGAGCAGCAATGCCAGGAACACTGAGGACCTGCCCGCGCAGCCATGTGGCAACCAAGCTTTGACTCAGCTGACCCTCAGGACACCCTGGAGACACCATCCGTCCATCCCTGCGTCCTCTCAGGTCCAGTGACAGGTGTGGAGGAGGAAGATCAGGGTGAAGCAACTCCGCCTCCGTGCTCACTCCAGCCACACCTCCTTTTCTCCCTACGACGGGGATCCCACACTGCCCTCTGTCTCTCTCCCCACTGCTGGTTCCTGTGCCTGTCCCGAGCCCTGGGTCTCCAATACCTCCCATGAGAGTGGCTCCCAAGCTGCTGTAGCCTCAAGGAGCTGAGGGGGGAAGGGGATAGGTCCTGCCCCCACCTCCCCACCCTGCTCCAACCAAGAGCAAGCACCATGATCTGTTTAACACATGGAGCTTTTGCTTAAGATTTAATGTCTGAAAACGATTTTGTTCCTTAAAAAACTTTGTGATGCACCCATGTATTTTGAAAAAAAAAGAGAAAATTTACTAAGACTTACATATACATACAATAAAATTTAATTTCTAAATTAAACAGTAAGATCTTAAGAATCAATAAAATTTAATTTATAAATTAAACACAGTAAGAGCTTAACAAGCATCACTAAAATAAAATAGAACAATTATAATAATACATTGTAATATAAATTATTGAAAATTTATGAATGATTCATTTATGCAATTTTGCATTTGATATTTTTGGACTAAGTTCAACCACAGGTAATTGAACCCAGGAAAAGTAAAATGACACATAAGAAGGAAATATTGTTTATCTCCTGTTCAATGAAACTTGGATTTTGTTTATAAAATTTCCGCTTAGAAATAATTCCTTGGGAATCTTTAAGTTAAGAAAAGCAATATGTCTTTGTATATTTGAAAACACTTTCAGAAAGATCAACTAGTGTCCCAATTTTATTACATAATCGCTCACTTAGGGTTTATGCTTTTCAAAGCATAGTGTATCACTAGGTGCCAGGACACCAGAATTATTATTATTGTTATTATTATTTCACTTTGCTGATTAGGAAAAGTAAACTCAGAGCGGTTGTGACTCACCAGCTATTGGAACGACTTAAGACATGGGTCTGTCATTGCCCAGTGCTGCATTTCTTCAATTCCACCCTGCTGTGAACCACGAGTGATGTTCTATTTCATATGAGATGATATTGGCAAAGGTAGCAACAAGATCCCTTCAACATACTTTGTGCCCAAGTGTCTTCTTCTATTCCTCCTCCAGATTTCTGCTTCCATGAAACATATTTCACTATCTGTGTTTTATTGACTTTTAGTAACTCTACAAGAAGGTCTATTCAAATGAAAGGAGCCTACTTGGCGAGAAGCAGAATAAACTGTTTTCCACCACATTGTTAGAGCCGTTCACGGGACATACACAGCCACCAGCTAGACATACGGTTTAAATGTATAGTGAATTTAATTTCCTCCAAAAACAATCTTCTACAGGTTCAGTACAGAGGAGAAAAAGAGAAGATTCGGGAGAGAACTTCAAAAGATCCATTCAGTTGCAATTATCTGCTATTGTCAGATAAATAATTGATCATTATATTATTTTTAAATATCTAGGTATGTATATACCTTTCCAGTTGACATAATAAAAATTATGAAGTCATTTTTATAGTACAATCACCCAAAATAACCAGGATGTTATTTCCTATATTTCCTGCCTCTGATCCCTCTTAAACATTATTCTGAAGAGCCTAAATACTTCAGCAAGGCTTTTCTCTTTTGATTTTGCTCCATAGGCATATCTATATCTAAAACAGAACAAAATCCTTAAAATTCAGTGATTTAGAACTGGTCTAACTCAGTTCAGTGGTTAGAAGTTGCCTGGCATTTAGGAATGAAGGACATTGATTTCAGTTGCACCCACCTTTCGTTGGGCTCCCACGAAGGACCAGGCCTGAAACCTATTTCTCTTAAGAGGTCCAGCCAACATTACATACGAACAGACTTTGAAACTGTAAGCTACTGCTAAGATGCTGGACAGTTACTTGGAATCAATTCAGCACTAACGTAGACATATAGAAAGTAAACAAAAAGAGAATGTTTCTCATAACTAACAAGCTGTTTCAGTCACTCTGGGAGGGTTGTTTATGTCCTACATGGAAAGTTTCAAGATCTATTCGTGAAAGAAGGTACTCACTGGGAAGCATTTTCTGATAACACTTTGCTAATCAGTGCTTGGCATTTTAATTATACCACACAAGTCACATACCAAGTTCACATACCACTTAATTCATAATTTTTGCAAATTTAAATTGGTCATCATTAAGCTAGTGTAAATTAATGATTTTTTAATTGGCAAGTCCCAGATTTGGAAGTTTGTGTTAAGCACAGACTTCATCGCCTTCTAAAAAACGATATCCTTCTCCCTACATCTCTGAACTTTTGTTGTGAGCCATCCCTCAGTAGTAAATAAAATGGAGTAACTGTGTCCTTGTTCTTAGTTCCATGCTTTTCTCAGCAAAAAGCACTGTCATATATTCTTTAAACCTTTTGTGTTCACGCGTTCATCTTGAGATCGTTCATTAGCATATTTCTCAAAGTCTGGAACCCACTTACATATGAAGACAATATCAACAAACCTGCCAGTCATCTGCTCTCCTTGTAAATACTCAACATACTTGGGATAGGTAACAGAAAACCTCATCTTTCCAACATCTTTTCCCCAAAAAATGTTATTACTTTGAGTGTATGATTGGGCTGGAAGCTTTGGGGTTAGAAGAAAGCTAAACACCAATTAGTCATGCTAACAATAGTAATTATTATAAAGATCCTTTTGGAGTTTGCAGTCTAAAAGGGGAAATTAGCTCTGTGTACAAAACTACTAGTGAATGAATGACAGTGTATAACCAGGGAATGCAGCGGGAGAAAGCAGAGGATTAGCGGGAGTGTAACGCATGAGGGAAGTGAAGATGCCAGCAGTAAGCCCCCTGGATTTGAGGCGGATTTAAATAGAATGAAGCACAGAACTTTGTTCCATTTGGAACCAAGAGAAATAACTACAGGAAGCAATTTTGTTGTTTGTTGATAACTTCGAGTATTTGTAGTCTGCTACTCTTTTATTTTTGCTTTATTTAGAGATAAACTCAATTATATGAATTATATGGGACCTCCTGTTTTTATGTAGTTGCAAAACACACTTTTTTTTGGTCAATATCATGCTATCTCCTTTTCTAAAAACATGGACTATCCCTTTGTAATTCAGGTTGGCCTTGCACTCACTGTGTAGGACAGACTAGCCTCGAAATTGCAGCTTTCCTCTTGCCTCAGCCTCCTGAGTGCTAAGTTTATAGGTGTGTGCCCCCTGGCTGGCTCAGTTACCTTTGTAAAGAAAAGTATTTCTATTCTCAAAGGCTTTTTCTATATACCCCTTCAACTTAATTATTTATCTTATGTTTTCTAGACAGATGCAATTTAGGTTTTCTCCTCTTGGACGCTTTGATTGGAACACAGATGGTGGCTTGACCAGTGCCAAACCAATGAGTATTTTACCCCGGATTTGGGAGGAGGAAGCAGAAAAAGTTTAGCCTGTCTTTCTTGGTACTAAAGCCATAAACTTGGCAATTGGACACATGGAGTAATCTACTCTGGAATAGAGAGAAAGGACCCTGGCAAGACACAGAGGAAGAAAGGGAACACATCCTCCTAACCTCCCAGTTCTCCTATTCTTCAGTTCTCGGTCCAACATTTTCTGATGAAAATGCTGAAACATATGTAAGTGTTGAAAGAATTATACAGTGAACACTCACAACCAGCACCTGCACCCCACAATCAGCATCAGTTTTATCACCTCTCTATCTGTTCATCCCGTCCCCCTGAAGTCATCTTTACTTTTTATGCATTTTGACTTGCGTGGCAAACATCATGACAGGGCATCCCTACACATCTTGTCATACATATCAGTAAACACAAGCCAACTATTATTCACATATAGTGAAAAACACAAATGTTAAGGGTAGCATTCGATGAGTTTTGATAAATATATCCACCTATATAAGTCAAATCCCTACCAAGACACCTATTATTTTCTTTGAAGGAGTTTCCCCTTCTGCTTAAGATAATTCAAGACTTTTGCTTTCACCTGCAGTCCAAGGGGCCATAGGCATATTTTAGCAAATTCACTGCTGAACTGAGAATTAGATCCCAGTGTCTAGACCCTTTGTTAGGCTCTATGGTGGCTGTTAGCCAATTAGGACTCCAGCTTTGACCTCACACAGCCTCATCATTTTCTCACAGACTGAAAAGAGGAACAGGGCTGGCTGTCAGCCCCTGCTAAGAGCCCTTCACAGTACATGAGCACAGGCTACATGGGAACCCTATGAAGGACCATGGAGCCTCAGTCTGAGGCATATACCTCACATTAGTACAACACTTCTCTTCTATCATGTCCCAGAATGCATCTTTTTGCTGTAATTTAGTCACTTCCCAGAGCATCCTGCAGTGCTCACAAGGGAAAACTGTCCCTTGTCACCTTTACGACAGCCCGCTGTGAGAACAACTTCCACCAGGTGGGGTGATGCTGGGGGGGGGATGTTTGGAGGAGTGAAATAGTAGGTGCTAAGAAGCACGAGATGCTTGCTTATCACAAACCATCAGAGCAAGACAAGCTAAGTCCATGACTGAATTCTGAATACATTTTTTGATTACACTAGACTCGGATGCCAAGGGGTGCTGCAAATTGGTATTTACACGTTATATTGGAGACAGAGAGGATGTCATTATGCAAGCAGAATGAAACCAGAGTGAAAGTTATGCTTGGGCAGGTCTGATAGTGCCATGAGGCCTCTACAAATAGACGGTGCTCCCCAAAGCCAGGCACAGGCGTCCAGAGGTACAGGACAGAATAATTATGACTCACTACAGATGACTAGAAAATTGGCCAGGATAAGGAGCTGTTGATCCCTCAGGCTTAGAGAAAGGCTGGGCGTTTTCTCCCAGGAATGATGAGGAGGAAGATATTCAACAAAAAATAATAAATCTTTATAAGCTTTCCAGAACAAAACTATAGTTCTGAGGTCAGCCCGGGAAGGGAGGAATACCTTGCATTTACGAAGCAGATCGTTGGTCTCCAAGCTCTATGTGCAGCCATGGAGAGGGGGTGAGGAAGGCAAATAGAAAGCCCCTACC
Source organism: Dinomys branickii (assembly GCA_004027595.1). Classification (NCBI taxonomy): domain Eukaryota; kingdom Metazoa; phylum Chordata; class Mammalia; order Rodentia; family Dinomyidae; genus Dinomys; species Dinomys branickii. The sequence continues at coordinate 12,005 of PVLD010016461.1, read as the reverse complement.
TCCCCCTCTGGTCCTCCAGGTTAAATGCACAGAAGTCAGCCTCGTGGGAGCAGTGGCGGCACTCCATTGTCATCCACCATTTTCGCTGGACAGGTAGATGTGCGGCCATTTTAAAAATCGTTTTGCCCCACACTGAGCGCCATCTCTTTTCACCCCGCAGCTGCTGTTCAGGCCTTCATTGTTTTACACCATCTATTCATCAGCCTCTGTAATTTGTTTATGATCTTTGTATCACCTACCTGCACCCTGCCAAACAGAGGCGTTTTTCCTAAGTCACATAAAACGGGGCATCTTCTGGAGGAGGGTAGCTACAGACTCATGGGAAGACTGCCAGGCTTCAAACCCACCTCCGTCGCTTCCTTACAGGGTAGCCTCAGTCAGACTGATGCTTTTCTATACCTGTTTCCTCTTCCCTGGCAGTGGGTAATGACTGCACTCTTCCCTGGGTCCACAGCAGTGTAGATAAGTAGTCTATGTTGGGGTGCCCACACCTGGTAAATAATAATTACTGCACGTCTCTATGAAGTCACTTCCCAGTTAGAGGCCTCCAGTAACTTCTCAGTACCTCAGGAGTTCAATCCCATTCCCCAAAGTGACACCAATTTCAAAAGAAACTATCTCCAGCTTCTTTGCTCCCCCAAACCCTGGCACATTTACACTGAGTCTTGTCAGACCCTCAGGACTTCATTTTCACAATATAGTCCATGCTTATGTCTCTCTGAGCCCCAGGTATGCTGTTCCCTCTGTCTGCAGTTCCTTCTCCACATTCAGTGAACCTCCTCTTGCACACCAGGTGATCTTAGGTAAATGAAGCTAATTTTCTGTGCCTTTATTTCCCCGTTTGTAAAATGGGCTCGATTCCTCCACAGCATAGTTATAAGGACTAAGTAAGACAAATAAACATGAAGCACTCAGAGCAGGGTCTGGCACATATAAAGATTAAAGTGAGTGTAAATCTGATTATAATTCACCACAGATTTCATTTTCTCTATCAAGCCTCCGCCGGCTTTTCTCGTGCTTCCATGCGCTGTCCTCATGTACCATCGTCATGATGTTTATTACATATTAGAGCGTTGTTCAATCAATACCTTTTCTGCAAGAATTGTCTCTTTGTGAACACAGTGAACTGTGTTATATCTGTCTCTGTAGATTTGGTGCCCTGCACAGGCCCCCAAACAGCTAACACTTAAGTATGGATTCAATGAATGAATGGACAATCCAATGGAAGCCAATAAATGACACATACTTAAAAGGTAACTACCAAAAAGGGTCGTTTAGGCCTTAGAGCTTGAAAGATGGTTCAGGCTCTGGGTGTGGCAGAGGTGCAGAGAAAGGAGGGTTCTCAGCATGCCAGGACATCAGGAGCGTCGGAGTTCGCTTCCTGGAGAGTGGAAATGAACTGCAGCTGCAGGAGGGGTAGTGAGTGTAAGAAAGGACAAAGACCCTTCTGGTGACATGAGGCAGCCATCTACATAGATACTTCTCAAAATTCTAAATCAGATCATTCTCAATTAGTTAATATAGAAAGCTGAGTGGGACATCATACATAAACATAAAATGTGATTAGAGCAAATTGTCAAAGTAAATTACAAAATGGACTGAAAGCAAATGCATGTAGCTATGATTGCTTCTGATAATAAGGAAAACACATCTGTCCATTACAGAATAACCTCTCTTTATTTCTGCATAATCTCGTAGGGAGACCAGGTGAGCACATGCAAAGCCAATGCAATACCATGGTGGTACTCAGTGCAGACCACGTGTTGAAATAAGTAGACCTCTAACTATAAGAGGTTGGTGGCTGACTCCTGCCTTTCCTGATAGGTTTCAAAAGAAACTGTCTCCAGCCTCGGGGACTCAGAACTCTTCTATCTGGTGACTCCACATGCCCAGGTTCTCATTGCCACCTAACACCTAAGGGAAAATAATGGAGATCACACACCACAAGACTTTCATGGTCAGGCCTAAGCTTGCAGACAGCTCTTCGGCTCAACGCCCCTGGGCAAGAGCTGAGTCCCATGGCCACACTGATCCCACAGGCAGACTGTGATGCTGTTCAGCTCTGTATCAGGGAGAACAGGACATGGACACACTGGGACTCAGCAGATTCAGCCACAAGCCCAATGGCTTTGCCAACATGTGCTTCTTCTTCATTCCTTGATAGATTTCCTCTTCGCCTCTGAATGATAGCACAACATCATCAGTAAGTAGTATCTAAAACTTTATAATTTTTTCTGGTCTATCAGATATGATTTCCTTGAATGTATTTTTTTCCCAAACTATAGTACACCCTGCATGTCCTAAAATTTATAAGCAGTGAGCTTGGGGCTGAAAGGTCCCATTTTCTTGTGAAGTTCCCTAGAAGTCTGTAAATGGTTGAGGGAAATTCAAAGTAAAACCACATGTCATCTCACTGCACACTTCATACTACAATGACTAAAATAAAAGCAACTTACCTTAATGAGTGACCAGGGCCAGGAGGAAAGTAAACAATCCTCACAGCTAGGAAACACAGAAGGGACAACTGCTTTGGAAAATAATTTGGCAAGTTTTGCGACGTTAAACATATGCCTGCCATATTACCCAGGCATCTTGTGCCTGAGAATTTATTTTGGAGAAGAATATATATGTTCACACAAATGTGAATGTTCTAAACAGCTTTATTTGTAATAGTCAAGACATGGGAACAATCCAAACATTGATGAATATGGACAAACAAACTGACATGTGGACAAGCAACGAAATATTACTCAACAATAAAAATTAAAACAGTGAAGCAGAGTGCAGGGCCACATGCCTGTAATTCCAATTCTTTGGGAAGCTAAGGCAGAAGGATCTCAAGTTTGAGTCCAGGTTGGACAACTTTCTAGGATCCTATCTCAAAATAAAAAATGGCTGTGAGTATAGCTCAGTAGCAAAACACCCCTGGTTTGACTCCCAATAACACACACACCCACACACACACACAGTATGTTATGGCTACACACGACAACATATCTGAATTATGAAATATTTATGCTGAGGGAATTAAGACGCACAAAAAAGGGTACATGTTCTATAACTCAACTGATATAAAATCTGAAGACTGAAAAAGTAACCTATAGTGAAAGAAAACAAATCAGGAGTTGCCTGAGGAGGCAGAAAAGGATGTCAAAAGAGCAGGAGGAAGTGTTTTGGGGTGAAGGTGACATTTGTTATCTTGGTTGCAATGACAGTTTGGTGGGTATATGCATCTGTAAAACTTCACATGGTGTTTACAGTTTGTAAATATTCATCAGCTGGTGAAGGGGTGGGTGGACAGACAAATGTGGTATAGTCACATGATAAGAATAAATGAATCGCAAATATGTTGCAGCATGATTGAACCTCAGAACATGATACTCACTATTTCAAAAAAGAATGGAAAAACCAGGCACACTACATCGTACACTGTAGGACTGCATTTCCAAGAAAAGTCCAGGAAAGTCAAAGCTACAGGAACAAAAAGTACATTGGTGTTTACATAACGAAATGCTGTGATGAATGCGCATGGGCGCTCTTATTGGGGTCATAACAATGTTCTAAAACTGATTTATGGTTAAAATTGTGAACACTGTGGTAAGTTCTGCTAAAATGAATAGTTTCAAATTCTAGCCCACCTTCTGAGCCTATACTGAACTTTCAGGCAGGCTCTGCATTAGAGGAAGCAAAACTTGAGGAACTTTAGCGTGAGCTGTGAGATTTGGGATCCCACACTGGCACTAATCAGGTAGCTCCTCTGGGTAACACGGGGTAATTTCAGTGATACCTTGAAAATATGATCTTGGAAGCTGGATATTTGAACAGTGAGTGCCTTGTAGGAATACGGCCGTGAAAATGAACTACAGGCATCTCTGAGAGTTAGAGCAATGAGCAAATATCTCATTGGCGCAGAATGCTAGGTTGGGATCTATTGAGGGAGCGTGCTATCATCTCAGTATATTAAAAAGTGTAAATTCTAAGAAATCGTAAGAGCCATGAAAGGAGGGCAGCTGTGTTATAACCTAGGGCTTGAGTTTTATATGTGCCATGAGGCTAGGATATAAGGAAAAGAAAAAAAGGGTAATATTTTTCTTTGTTTGAGAAGTTTTTCTTCTCTCTGATTCCTGGTGAATATAAACTTCACCTCTAACATGACAAAACCAGAAAATAGATATATCCTTGTACATACTTTTGTGTAGTCCTGTGGTAAAGTTATGTAGATGGGCAGGAACCACATCGGGCAGGAACTCCCACTCTTCCTGGGAGTTCTGTCTCACACTGTAATACACTCAAAGCCGGGGGGTCCTTTGGGGGATGACTCTGTGAGGGAGGGGTCCAGAGCCCTAAAAATGATGGTTGAAGACCAGAAGTAACCACCAGCCTTGCACCTAGACAGTATCTCCCTGATAAGAACGGAGGCAGGTGAGATGCTTTCCTCAAAGCAGCTGAGCCGCTGTTGCCATGAGGAAAGCCTAACTAGTGAGGGACCTGTCTGCTGTCTGCGAGTTCTCTGCAATCATGCGCTCTTCTTACCGAGGTCTCCGTGGTCCTCTGCACGTTCATGACTGCTAACACTCAAATCTCTCTGCACATTCACGACGACTGCTAACACTCAAATCAAAGGAAAGTTTCTTTCTCTCCCCTAAAAACAATACTTCTCCAGAAAGAGGAGGTGACAGGGGCTGTGCAGGAGACAAGGAACGCAGTGACTGCTTCCAAGGAGATCCTCAGCAATAGGACAGGCACCTCCACTCTTGAAAATGTAGTGGGAAAAAGGCACCAGTTTGCTTGGGTGTATATATTTCTCAGAGTGCTAACATGATACTTAATAAAAAAAAAAAATAGAAAGAGGCCGTCCTCTCCGTCATATTTGCTTTTATGTTTTAGGGGTGGACAGTTCGAGTTACTTTCCATGGTTTGAGTCAAATGCGGAGTATCCTATTCAGCACTGAGCTGAGGTTGACAAGAAGGCTGTGGCAAGAGAAGAAACGGTGAGTAACATCTACCCAAGGCGAGGACATTCAGGGCCTGGTAAATTGAAAATGAGAAAATTACTGAATAATTAATGCTTTGATTCTGTGAAGGGTCATTTATTCACTTTATGTTTAGATTGATTACAGAAATATAACCTCGGTGGGCTCCTCCTGTGAAGTGACAAAAGGTATAGGGTAATACACACCTTTGGGAGTACCCACAAATTTTAATTTAATAATGGACACATAGCTTTAATGAAGGCGCATCATCTTCCTAGAATTGAAGGACTGGCTTTGACAGATGAAAATGTGGTTAATGAATTGGCTCATGACTCTTCTCTGCGCTTGACTTAAGAGAGGCGCCGGTCTCCAGCTGCGACATTCACTTGGGATGTGTTAGTCACTGGCTCCGTCTGAAGATCATGCTACTCGCGCTCTCGCTGTCTGTGTGGGCGGAGGTAGCTGCAGCCCCTGGTGGGTGTTCACCTGCTCTCCTATCGTTCTCCGTAGCTAGAGCTGCTGCTAGAGAGGCTGTTATTGCCACCAACTTTAATATTTGGATTCCTGGTGATCCCAACTGTCCTGCCACTGCTCGAGTGATCGCTTTCATCTCGCATTTGTCTCCGGCTTTGTCTCCACAATAGAGGGGGCGGGCGGAGGGGACCTATAAACCGCTACTTCTTTAAGTGCTGCTCATCCTTTGGCTGTTTAGGTAGAAAACTAGTGAGTCAGAAAACCATATTTCCTTCTTAAAGATTCCATAAATTTCAGGAAAAAATTAGAGGGAAAAGCAGATACCGTAACTGTACTCTAGACTAGTAAAGCGGCTTGGTGTCTTTTGACTCTGGCTGGAAGAAGGCTGAAAGTGAAACCTACAGCTCGCTGATACCAAGTCAGTTCTTGCAGCAATGAGGCACAGTGTTAAATAAATTCTTTGAATGAAAATGTGTGTGTTTATAAGAGGATTAGATGAGGCGGTCATATATGAAATATCTAGAACCACGTCTGGGACACAGTAAATCCTCATTGAATATTTGCTTTTGTATATATTGTTATTAATTTGTATGCTTTTGTATTAAATAAAACTAACTTCAGTTGTAGGATTTGGGGTAACAAATTGTCTTGGCTGAAAGAATAAAAAAACACAGTCCAGTAGTTGAGTTGGGTTGTGCCCAAATAACTCCCCCTAGTGGGGAGTTCTGGGAGGGCAGAAAGACTCGGAAGTGCTGCAGGAAGAGTGAAGACTCAGGAAGTGCTGCAGGAAGAACGCAAGGGAAGAAGAGAGGTGGGCCGAAAGGAAAAGTTTCCCTCCTCCCGTTTCTCTAGAAAGAACCTGTATCAGTCTAACTGTACAGTACATTGTAGGTAAAGCAGGTCAGCAAAATAAGTCCCTTGACTCAGGAAGGACGTGGGTTTGTGATGTGGGCTCTAGAAGTAAGGCAAAAAAGAGGCTGACACTCTTAGGACTAATTGTGGCTCTCACTACTCCTGCAGGTCCGCCAGTCTGAGCCCTGCAGAGCTGCCTCAGTTTCCCTAAGGTACTCTATTTTAAGGATGGCAGCAATCAAGTGTCTTTGGAGATGTGATGAGGCCCTTTGACTCTACCTGCTCCACAATTCACTTTTGTGTAAGAAAGTCCTGAGATGCAGCAGACAGACAGTTGGCCAAATCCTCATCAAACTCACCTTCCTTTTTGCTGTACACAGTGTCTCCAGCTCTTCTCCGACCTCTATTTTGGTTTCTGGGCACCCGTGAGAGGCTTGGATCCTAGAGCCAGGCCATACAAAGTGCTCTTTTCTACTACTACTATTTAATAATAAACAGGTACTGGGCAATTTCCAGGTAGTAGGCTCTGTACTAAGCACCTCCCAGACTTCATCCAACTTAATTCTCGTAATCTACCCTCTATAGTTGTTCTGGAAAGGAATTCCACAAAACCAACTCAAAAAAAATGCACTCCTAAAATCTCAATAATCCTTAATTCAACTACTTTTCATAATTGTTTTGCTCAACTTTCTGGTGAACACCTGAAATTCTTTCCCACTGCAAGAGGAAGAGTCCACATGGCATACACAACACGTAAGTTCCAGAAGCCCACAGAATCCTGGAGGGCAGACCGAGGAGAAAAGAGAAGATTTGTAAGCACTCAACTCGATTTTGACTAGGTACTCTTAAACGTAGCTGTCCTGCAATTGGAAAAGAAGGAGAAAAGAAAGATGGCTAAAGTAACCTATAGTCTGCACCACCCAGGGTAAAAGCAGGGCTCGTAAAATTAGCACATGGAGAAACTCAACTTGCTCCTTTGACAAACCTCTACTTCTACTTCCAGAGATTATACACGTATTACACAAATGTTTGCCTTATTAAACTTCTTTCTGTACATGCTCAACAGTGCTACATGTAAAAAGTCTATTTAGCAGAATATCACCATCCACTTTGGAGTGAGTTCACAATTTTAAAAATAACAACCAGAAGTTGCTATAGCTCATGAAATATGCAGTAAGGGGTTTTGAGTAAGATTGAAAAATAGGAAGAAAATCTGTGCTCCCAGCAGGCAAAATATTCCTGACATTTTTAATAATAATGAAACATAAAACCTCCTTAAGGCAGACTTGAAATCCATTTTTTATGTGGAAATAAAGGTCTCATTTAATTTGTTTAGGTTTCTTTGGTAGGTTTCAAGTTTCTTATTGGGAAGTTTGAGGATGTGAAAAGTATGTGTAATAAATGTCTCAGTCGTTGACAAGAGGTGTGGAAGACGGAGCCAGATTTTCTAATCAATCTAGGAAAAGTATTAAATTTTATGCAATAAATAATTCCTTCTAATTTTCCTTTACTTCTACAAGGCAAAAAGGGAAACAAAAAGTAGGTTTGCCGGACTTTATACTATTCTGGCGATACAGACCTTGAAGGCACATTTTGTCTCATCCTGACTGATGAGAATTTACCAAATTCACATTAGAAGACAGAAGATGAGCAGTTTTTGATTTTTAAAAGATAATATGACTTGTCTTCAAATGCCAGATGGAGTTGTTCTCTGGGAGACGGGATAGACGTGGTATGGCTTTGAAGAGCAAGCAGAAACAACAATTCGCAGGAAATGGTGAGTATGGAATGGTAAACATCTGCAAAGGAGGAAATACCAGACTTCTGAAGAAAGCCTTGAATGACTCAAGACACGGTGTGTGCTTGCACTGAGGGGAGTTTCCTGGCGTGAGGGTTCAGTAAGGAAGAACGGACAGCATTGTAGTTATTGGTTTCATTTGACCTAGCATTCAATCTGAAGACCCCTGGGGTTGAGACTGGGGTTGAGGCTCCTTTTCACTGGTGCGTTCCTACTGTCCAGTAAAGAAGGCGTTAGTAAATGTTTGTGCAGGGACATAACCGTGAAAGGGTTAGAGCTATCCAGTCACGATGGCAGTGCGTTCTCCATTACTGGAGATGTTCCATTCTTGCAGACACAGTTTGCAAGATTGTAGCAGAAATCCAGGTAGGAGGTAGGGATTGGCCTAAATGGCCTGTGATGGCTCCTCTGCTTCTGATCTCCTACGATTCTGACACATATTCCCATGGACCTTGAATGTAAGATGAAATAATATAAAACATAAGCCTTCCCTAAGTTTGCATTACACGGGGTTACAACTACAGGATCTGTTGCCAATAGCGCAATGCCACAATTGGGTGAGATTTTTAAAAGAGGTTTATTTTTGACCCACAGTGCTGGAGGGCCAAGATCAAGGGGCCTTCTTGATGTCAGAGTCCCAGGAGCCCAGGTCGTCACACGGCGAGAAATAAAGACAGAGGGAGAGAGGGAGAGGGAGACAGGAAGGCAGGAAGACAGGGAGAGAGGAGAAAGAGAGAGAGGGAATCAGTCTTCTGGTCTCTTTTTCTCGTAAATCTGCCAGTTTTCTGTCAGGAGGCCTCCAACCTGGTGACTACCTAATCCGAGACACCTTTCAAAGGCTTTAGCTCTAAACCATAGTCAGAGTTAAGTTTCACACCTTCAATACCTCACAACTGGGAATTAAATTCCAGCACATGAACTCTTGAGGCATACACACAAACCGCGTCCAAATTGTACCAAATATAATTTAACATACCAGTCTCACTTCTTGTAACTAGCCCTCTTCAGGCTAATTCTAGGGAAATTCTCCTGTTACCAAATACTGGGGTGCTGGGGGTTCCCTTACAGGCTTTTGTTGTCCTGTTCAAAGAATTGGGCAAGACAACTGAAGAATGTGGTGGTTTTACTTTTGTTAAAGGTAAAAGTGGGGAGGAAAGAAGGAAGAAAAAATATCTAAGGAAAAAGAAGTGCCCTTAAGAAGGCTGGGCAAAGAAAATATGCCCTACATGCAGATGGAGCCACTGAAAGAGAAAGAAGACAGTGGCCACAAGGCCAATGGCCACCTCTTTTATACCCTCATTCTCAGACCCAGATGTCCTGTTTAGGGCTCTGGGACTATTCTGCACTTGTGCCCTGCCCTATGATTGACAGGTCTCTGTGATTGACTGGGCATGCCCAGTTGTCCAGCTGCTTTGCCATACACTAATCTCCTGCCTCATTCCCATGTGCAAAATATTCTTGAAGGAGTCAGTCGTAATTTCATGGTGAGCATGGAGAGCAGCGTGGTTCTTTCTTATGTTTCGAAGAAGCCAGATGACCCTCCCACTGCTCTCTTCCCTCCACTGCCTTAACCCCATACCCTATTTCAGAAGGCACAGACTTCCAAGACCAGTAATGAATGCCTCTTTCCCTGGGAGGATCACAGTTTTTCAGAATGAAAGCCGACTCGAAGGCTGCTGTAAGAAATTCAGGAAGGAGGGGCTCGGGATACAGCTCAGCTGCACAAGTGCGCGCCTGGCAAATGCAAGATCCTGAGTTCAATTCCCAGCACCAAATAGAAGAAAGAAAGAAAGAAATTTAGCAAGGAAGTCAGGCAATAGGCAGTAGCATCATGTTGTTGCATGTTCCTGGTGCATTGCTCCCAGACGCGATCAGAGTGGTGGATTTTGCTGGGATTGCATGTGTGATCTGTGCCGCACATGGATCAGCAGAGTCTACAGGAAGTGTAAAAGTGCAGCACCCTCAGTGCCGAATGGGCTCCTAGATCTTCCTCCTGAGAGGTGAAATCACACCACTGGGGTCTCTTCTTCTTAGTAAAAGTATTTATTCTTGGTATTGACAGACATCCCTAGAGCAGCCACTGAGCATTGTCTGTCTTGCCAAGAGTGGTTCTGATTTAAAACAATTCCTGCTCAAATTCTTAATCTACCTGGAAATAATTTTTGGGTCCCTTTGGGTGTTCCCCTATTCACTTCATCTCCTACCTATGTGTCGATCTGTGGAAAAGCAATATTTACTGTTTTCATTTATTCTTAATTTAAAATTTTATTGGCTTTGAAGAGCAAGCAGAAACAAGTTGCAGGGAATGGTGAGTATGGAATGGTAAACATCTGCAAAGGAGGAAATACCAGACTTTTGAAGAAAGCCTCTAATGACTCAAGGAAATTGGGCTGGTTCACAAGAATGCTCCTCAAACTGCAGACTGAATGCACAAACTTTCTCAATGAGGTGAAGGGGAGGAAATACAAATGCTTTATCTCATTCATCATTCATCTCTTCAAAGGTATGTTAACCAGGAATTCAATTATTCTGATGTGACGAAGAAGGAAACTGAGGTGCTGACTAGTCAGGCATCTTCAATCACTTGATGCAGACAGATAATATCACAACTTAGTGACTGAGCTGAACCAGGGATTCTCTAAGCTTCTGCCAGTTACAGACATGACTAAGAATTGTTGGAAATGCTTTCTCACCTAGGTATAGGGAAGGTGTAGCAAAGATCTGTGGTTCCTTTCAGGGATTCCCAAGCCCCTGAAACTCCTGGACTCTATGGTAAGGAATTTCCCTGAGTTGAAGATGACCTCCTGGTCTCCAAACTCCACACAGCTTTTGGCACCAGGTGAGAAGATGAAAAGGTATTGAGGTAGTTTCTAAATATATTTGAAGATCATTCATTAAATCAATCATGAGTATCCTTAAAGTGATTGGAATCATATGCTTGACCTAAAATATCTAGAAAGTAAGGAGATAGGCCGTGTATTAAAAGTTCTTTGTTACCAAAGACCTCAAGCCACATTCCCAGGTACAGAAAAGGCCTTTGACAAAGATTCACTGGGCAACACTGACATAAGGAAAACAAGAACAGGTGAGATTTTCATAAAGGTGATGTTAGGGTTTCTAAAATTATGTCCTTTTTACATTTTTGGTAATGGGTCATTCTTTTCTTTTTCTTTTTTTTTTTTTTCTTCCCATTTTAAAGGAAATGGCGGTAAGAGGTAGGCACTGAGTGGTTAGAAGTCCAGTCTCCAGGGCTAACCTTCCTGAGATCAAAGCCCAGCTAAGTCACTCACCGGCCAGGTTACATCAAATGAATGTACTCAGCTTTTTTCTGTGTCCGTGTCATAAATGTTGTATAGCTTGAATTTAAAGAGTTAGTCACATATTAAATGCTCCCATTGTAGCTCATACTAAGAATAGAGGGCAATATACTTACATATAATACATATAAGAGATAATAGCATACTGTATATGCACATACACATAAAACCAAGCAAAAAATTCGTGATCCTATACAGAGTCCCAACATGATGGCCTTTAAATTTTACTGCTGCAAAATCCACATGTCTACAAATCATCTTTCTTCCAGTGAACATGTTTGGCCCCTTTGTCAAAGATAAGGTGTATTATTATTTTTTTCTTTAAAATAAAAAAAAAAACACTGAGATTCCCTATTACTCCAGAGAATAGCTGTCATCAAGAACTCAAAAGCAGAGAACTCAGGAAGATGGCGACCGGGTGAGCAGCAAGGGAGCGAACCTCCTTAATAAACACCACCAGCTCGAGACAGACTTGGTACTCCAATAACTGCTCCACATCTTGAATCTGATACCCAAAAATGGGAAAACAGAGGGGCAAATCGCAGTCTCAAAACTCAACCCCACCCAGAACAAGTTTTGAAGAGGAAGAAA
>PVLD010016460.1:0-44947 GCA_004027595.1 Dinomys branickii | reverse complement strand
TTGCCCTACCACTCAATCAGTTATCTTCCCTGTGATAATAACTGTACTCCTGGGTTTATCTATATCCTTGGACTCTCACCTTGGGAAGAGATATAGCTGCCTCAGACTATACTATAACATACAGGGGTGTATACAAACTGCCATGGTTGGAGGTGGGAGAGCACATATGCTCACAGCGGACCGCCCGGCTCCACCCTGTGGTCGTGCTATGGGTGGGGGCGGGTCCAGACCATGTGGCTCCAGCATGACCGTTCCCCACCCCTTGCAGCTGGGCAATGGGTCTCCGAAGCTGAAGCTACGAATGCCGAAATGAGGGCGTGGGCCAGGGGTGTGCTTGGAGCGGCAACCTCCTCCCTCTCTATCTCGGCTCCCTCCAACTGCGCCATGTCAGATCTGCGATCCCCTCCTCCAGAGGAGGTTCTGCTTAGACTTTCCGCGGGTTTCACTTCCTATCACAGATCCCTCCCGACTTCAGGATATCCACCTCCCTCTTCTCTGTCCTTCACATGTTGCTATATTGCCATGTCTGAGTGGCATTCCTCCGGGAGGTTCTCTCTCCGCTGCCCACCCGGTCACCATGGGTTCATATAACGTTCATATATGCAAGCAGTATGGAGACACTCTTGTTGCTCGTATTAGTAGTTTGGGGTGAGTCCTGAAGCCTGTGGACTCGTCCCATTGCTGTCAGGAACAGGTCCACCACACACTTTTGCCTGAATGTACAGCTTCCCTCCCCACACAGGCCCAGAAACAATGGACCCAAGTGACTAGAGAGTGAAACTCTAGCCAGAATGAACCTTCCCTCTTTTAAGTTGATTTGCTCAACTTATCACAGCCATAGAAAACTAACTCATTCCCCCGTGTTTTAAAGTTTAGTGGGCAAAAGCATGGAGGGTTTCCCTTCTTAAGCCCAGTAGTGTGGTAACAAGTATGTTAGCAACAGGAAGATCACCCAGGGTATCTGCTGAGCCACACTGTTGAGAAGAAAGCACCCCTGTTTGATTTCTGCTAGGGGAGCTATATGCACTGAACACAAGCTGTAGGGTAAAAATTCTAGTTGCTATTGTGTAGAATATCAATAAGTTCCAGTTCTGCCAGATGTGACACATGCTAAAACACAATAATAAATAATTTAACTCTGTCTAAACGACAGCATAAAGCTTACCTGACATGACGGAGAAGCATCTCCACTAATGAGTGTCTTAGATTTTTGTCTTAGGTTTTCCTGATGCCACTTGTTAGCAAATCTGATATGACATATTTCCACTGATTAGGGCACAGCAACCAGGTAAATCCGAGGTTCTGTATCTATATTTTAATGTTTATCTCTTCTAATCATTTCAACACTACCATAATTTTTACACTTCTGTGAAGTACCTCAAAGGCACAGTAGGTATACCATAGACTGAAAGTAAAATGCTACCTGTTATTTACCAGCACTGTTTGCATTGACAATAAAGTTAGAATTTTCTTGCCCTGGGCAGAGCTGTGTTCAAGCTACCAGCCTCTTTGTGTGTCGTTGCCTCAGACTTAGACTTTTAAATTGTCAATATACAAATAGATGGGGAAATTGTCAAAATCTAAATACATGGAGAAATTATACCTAGTAGAGGAGGAAAGCAAGAACAGGGAAAGCCGAATGTTAATCAGAGCATATATATATTCAACATCAAATTGCATGTAGTAGTATGCTAGATGTTAAACTATTTAGTATACAGGCAGGCTCCCAGATGCTAAAAGCATGCAGTGTAAATCAGAATATATGAATGTGTGAAAGAAGTACAGAGAGCAAAATCAAAATATTAATCCATTCCAGAGAAAGATATTCATATCACCTATATACTAATTGTATGTATGTTTTAAGGGGAGGAAATAATCATCTTCAGAAGAGAATTAAAGTGAACCATGGGTTATTTAAACTGAACTGAGGTGATGATAATTTATCATTAATTTATACTCATTCATCTTGTTAAGGAGGGAATGTTTTTCTCACTCATGATGTTGCATCTATTGTCAGAGACATACAAAATGTTACAATTTCTGATTCTCCCCCATACCCCTGATCACTGCAGGAAGAGCTACTGGTGGAACTGGAAAGAATGAACTGGAGTGCTCGATGGAGGTCTGCCCTCTTCCATACTGGGAGCCAGCTGCTCACTGGGGGTGGACCTTTTGCACCTCTCCACTAGGGAAAGCCTTTTCCACCTCAGGAGGGATGGTACTGAAGGGTGGCAAGGGGGCTTCCATTCTCCTGCCCTGCTGGAGAGTGAGCATGTAGGTCTGTCAGGTTCTTGGCTTGGTTTGTGGGTTGCCTTGACTCAAACTACTGCCTATGTTACACTTTCCAACTGATCTTTATCAACAATAAAATGATATTCTAAAGATGTCTCATTCCTTCACTGGATCGAAATTCTTGAGGGCAAAAGGAATGCTCTGTGTGGTTATCTTGTTTTTCATCAGAAGCAGAATCACAATTACATACTGAATAGGTGCTCTGAGTAAAAGGGCCATCTGGTTGTTTCCTTTGGCCAGTCTTCCTCTCCTAGAACAAAAAGCAAAAATTTTCACTTGTAAAACACTTTAGGAATATGCTATGTGAAAATATCCTGCCAGTAGTTCTACATCTATCAATCAAACCAATTTCTACCATCAAACCAATTTCTACATTTTGCTCAGGGTGATAAAAATGTCCATCTTAATTCAGGTCGTCTTCCACTCATTTCCCTGGCACCCCTGGCAGTCTTGCCTCAGTGAGTCATGGTTGATCCCTTTTACTCCTCTGGGGCAGATTTCAAGTTTGTTTTTCATATTCAGCTTGCAGATATACCTCTTCTTGTTGCATAACTAGTTGTGATTGCTAGGGAGAATATGCAGAAAGAGTCTCCATATATCTATCGTCACCAATAAACTGAGATACTTTGATTATTTACCTCCTACAATGGGGTTTAGAGAAGCAAAAAGCAAAACAAAAAAGAAAGAACTCTTTTTCATAATGAATAAATAAAATGATCTTTGATTAATCAGACTAAGGAACATTAGTTTACCGCTCTGGGTATTTTGTCCTATTGTACATCAGCAAAGATCTACTTGCAGTGGTAGAAATAGTTTTACTCTTGACTGAAAATCTTCACTCTATTTTGAATGCCCATGTGGGTGTTCCTTGAGGTAGTCTTCTGAAACGTTTCCATACACAGAGGAGCTGACCTTCAGCTTGTCCTTGTGTTCTACTTCTTTTCCTGGGCTGCCCTAACTCAGTGCTGTGTTCTGTCAGTTACAGCTGCAAAGCTTCCTTTGGCTTGTTAGTGATCATAAATGGGTTTTAATGACTGCTTTATATGGGACACTGATTCAGCCAGTTGCTGTATGAAAGCCAGTTTTGAGTGAGATGACTGTTCAGGTGAACCTCTTGGTTCATGAACATGGCTGCATAACCCACTATTACCAATCCTGACACTGACACACACGCCTGGGGTCTCTGTGAAGTTCCATGAGGATTCATGGAATGCTTCTTCTATGCCATGTGCAGTGCTGGACCAGAAACAAATCCACATTTCCCTTTTGGTCATGCAAGCAGTTACTTGTAAGTCAATTTGATTTGCTTAAACTCTGAAAATAATACCATCTTCTTAAGGTTTTGTTTTCTAGTCCATGCAAACTACATGGATTATGGATTTAGGTAAACTGAGTGTGTTTGAATTGTGAATAATTATAAAAATGGGGTCATCTCTGTATATCTTTGTAGTAACTCATTGTTTGGTTTTCTTTTCTCATTGTTTTATTGAAATACACATTAATTTCCAGCCAGCAAATCAAAAGTCTGACCAGCAGTTCCTCTCTACTTTTCAGCAATGTCTTTCAGCCCTTGGTTTGAGGATAAAGACTTTAAAACCATGGTTCAGAGTGTGGAATCTGATGGAAAAGCCACTTCTCTGAAACAGACGATTCCCTATGATACCCAAGACTGGGTACAGAGTGTACTCAGAGCTCTGCCTGGAGACCTGACTGTGAATCTGGCTGGTGGGCCTCTTTATACAGTGAAGCTCTCGGTAAAAATGTGTCTCACGGCACATCTGGTTTGATTCAGCAGAGTCCACACAAGCAGTGCACTTGCCTTAGAAGCCATGTCTCCAGGGGTTTGCGCATACTGAATTATCTGTGAGTAGTATCTAGACATGAATAATACAGCGTTCTTGCCTTTATTAGCTCCCTGAATCCCTCATCATGGTACTTGTTTCTCACATGTCATGCTTCCTTTCTGATGAGTCATGTCACATTACTTACTGTTTGGCAGGCACGGGGCATGTCACTTGGCTAAAAAAGTTTCAGCCAGACATGGCAACAACTCATAAAGTAAAGTACCAAGTCAGAAAACCACCTCATCAATCAATAGGCTTAAAATACTGGACTGCTGCAGCAGAAGCTTCAGAATGTTCACCCCTGAAGCCAGCACACCACCCACCCAGCAAGCTTTTCCTTCTGCTGCTGCCCAGGGAGCTGAGGAGAGCCCACAAGGTCTTCCACCAGAGCACTCTGTCTTAAAGCGACAATGCACCTCCCTTTTCTCAAATGCTAAACAGCTCGTTAGACTGAGAAGAACAGCTTGAAGTAACCATCTTGTGTTGAAAGGCAAACACGCTGGGACTAATTCTGTGACTTCAGCCACAGGAGGAGAGTTCTTCTGCCTTGCATTTCTCCAACTTGGCAGCATTGCTGTGGGTACTTCAAGGGATAAAGGGGTAAAAGGCCCAGTGTGTGGATCCAATGAGGAAGCGCAGGCTGCTCCACTGTGGGCTCCCTGTTACGCTGCCATGCATAGATTTATAAGCGAGACGCCTGCTGCATCCATTGTATGTGTTCCACTCAATCAGCGCTGTATTTCTCTTTCTAGGGTATCAGTCACGTAGCGGTGTGAGAGAGCCACACAGGCCATAAACCATAAGTCAGAACTGCTCCTCACCATGGGGAGCAGGGAGTCACCGACACTTTCTGCAGTCCCATTTCTTCTGCATTGTGTGGGCGCTGGGGATCATCTCAAGGTTTCTTGTGGCTCTCACATGCTAGGATTATTTTTTTTTTTAAGTAAAAGAATAAAACACTAACAAACATGCACACAGTGGCACAAGAACAGTACAAAAGCCGAACCACAGGTGGGAGGAGATCGACAATGGTTGTTGTATTACACGTTGGTAGCTTCCAAGTGTATACTCAGGACAATACAAATAGACATACAAGGTTGATCAAACAACTAATGACCGATTGTTTCCCACATCAGTATGACACGAGACAACAGTGCAACCATGTCAGCCATCCCGCACATACATACACACCTACTCAGCTACCCCCCTCTTCCTCCTCTCCTTCCCTTTCACATGCTAGGATTTTTTTATTCCAACTTTTAGGATACGTAAAACCAGAGGGGCGAAAAAAACCCTTCATGTCTCTGGCTCCTCTTTGAAATGTTACAAGCTGGTTACTATCTAGATTGTGAAACAGGCTTCCTTGACGGAAGAGTAGGGTGGTTGGAGAGATTTAGCAGACAATGCCCAGAGAGCAGGAGTGAAGGTGGAAGTGAGCAGCCGTAGGGAGAGAAATGAGTCCCGCTTTATGACTTCCTGTCAGTACCAACTCCTAGGCAGTTTAGAAAGGAAGCAGAATCTGTTTGTAGAAAATAGGAATCATCCCTAGTAATGACACATTGATAGAAGTAAAAACAGATGGATATAAATGCCATGAAATGCTAAGTGTTAAGACTAACAAGAGGCCTTATTCTTTTCCCATAATAAACAAACAGTAATTGTCAATAATAAGCATCACAGTGGTCTCTATTGACGATATTCTATGACCAGTACATGCCCAAACCCACAGTGGCTGCTTTTTATGGTAAAGCATTTCACACAGCGAGTGAACAGTAATTCCCACTAGATGAAAACTTTGTGTTTGAGGGAGCTTGCATTTCCTAAAGCATCAGGGAATCTGCTGTACTAAGAACCATGAGGGAAAGCGCTGCACAATTGAAAGGCACGTGGGTGGCAGAACGCAGCCGTGTATGTGAAGCTCTGGAGGACCTGTTTCAGCTATGGTGCCGGAGACCTGATGACTTGCATTACACTTACGGTCTCTGTAACGATGTGCTCAGAAGCGCTCTGGATACCTACTTTTATCTGTAAAATCAGGACTGGTAGGAGTATCTACTTTACAAAACCACTGTGAGTGTTAAATAGGCTTTGCACAAAGTACCTCCTCAGTAAGTACAAGCTGCTATTAGTAGTAATGATAACATGCTAATAAGGCATACGTAGAAACATCCAGAAGCCAGAGTTCCCCAAAGAGCTCATATACAAGAGTCTAAGGACGATATTTATGACTGTCAACCATGATAGAGGATTATTTTGGTAGTAGGAAACTAAAGATCTAAAGCAATCTGTTTCTTGGGAAAATCCTGTGTGATTCTACAATTCAAAATCTAAAACTAGAAGTTCCATTTGACCCAGTTATTCCCCTTCTATGTATCTTTCTGAAGAAATTAAAGATACCATATTACAGTGATACATGCACACCCGTGTTGATAGCTCATAACAGCTAAATCTTAGAAGCAGCTTCTTTGTCCATCGACAGATGAATGGATGAGGAAAATGTATTTATACACAATGGAATGCTACTCTGCTGTAAAAAAGATAAACTCAAGTCACTTATAGGAAAATAGATGCACCTTGAAGCTATAACGTTAAGTGGAATAAATCAGGCATACAGTTTAAACACCATACGGTTTCTCTTCTGTGAGAAACCTAAACTATAAATAAAGAGAAAAATAAAAGATAGAAGTAGGAGGTGGGGAGATAGACCTTTCTCTAATGGGAAGGGAACCAAGAGATGGAGGGAGGGAGTGGGGAAGGGGAGAAAGGGGGGGACAGAAAGAACAAAGATGTGTGCTGCTCATGTGCTGGGAATGTAAGCGTTAGGTACCACAACCATGTACTAATGAAAGAGTAACAAATAAAAAAGCATTTGCTTAACGAAGTGTAAGTCCGAGGGTTCTCTCTTAAGAATTCCTAGGAAGGAAGGCAATGGAACATGGGCAGAGTGGGGAACTTGGATCTGTTAGAGAACTAGATGGTAAGCATCGGTCCGTTGCCTGAAGTGTGAACCCATGCAGGAAAGAGCATCCCTAAATCCAGATTGGGTTCCTGGAGTTTAGGATAAACAGAGCCAAACTGGGATGAGGGGACCAACTGAAGAAGAAAACAAACTGTTTTTTACCCACTCCTATGACACAAGCAAAAACCAACTCAATAAAGAAGTAGACACCTTGTGTTTTAAGGGCAGCCCTGCTGACCTAGGTTGTGGAGGCACTTTCCTACCAATATGTAAGCTATCTGGACAGTTAATTCACCATACAGGATTTGCTTCTGGAAATTCAGATAACACATAATCTGTTATGAAAATTTCAGGCATTAGAATAAAATATTTGGTGACATCTGCCTTGGGAGTTGAAAACATGTGGGGTGTTTGCATCTTGAACAATTAATTAAGAAATCTCACTTGTATGGGCTAGCAGGAGAGATAAAGTCAATATTCACGGGGTGAGCCAGGGCTCCCATAGTGGAAATGCAGTTCTACAATCTCAGGCGAGTGGATTCCTGTGATGGTGACTGGGAGTCACTGGAATTTGAGCCAGGTCAAACTGAATTTGAAGAAAAGAGAATTGTTTTTGAAGCTACTTTTTTGAAAAATGAATTGCCTGTTTCCCTTGGGTACTAACTTGGTTTCTTTGGCAATTCTTTCCCTCCAACTTTCCTTCAGGATTGAACTAGAGATCTCTTTGAGGGAACCCACAGACAGTGTATTGCTTTGTCTTATCTAGCTTTGCATATTCCAGCACCACATCCTGTTTCTCACTCTGGCTGCTCCTGGCACAACTTGTCCCAGAGCCACAGAGGAAGAGTCTTTTCCACTGTTCCTGCTGAGAGAAATCAAAATGTTGCCTTCAAAATTGGTAGCACTTTCCACCTGGACCTCCAAACACCTGTCAGCACACAAGCCACCCCGCCCCCAGACCCTGTTCGAGTTCCTCAAGTTGAACAGCTGTGTTCAACGGATCCCCATGCGGGATTGGATGTTACCTTTTCCAAATTCGAAGTCTACATAAATGTCCTGTCTTTATGGAGTATAAGCTGGTGCTTGCTGGAAGAGTTTCTGCACACTTGGTCATTGGGAATTTTAGGGATTGTTGTGGGCAGCTGAATTAGGTAGAAATATAGGCAGTAGGACAGGGCCAGGTCCTGGAAGGAGCCAGTATGGTAGACAAGATACCTTGCAAATGGAGAGACAGGAACTTCCTGCAGCGGGCCTGACTTCAAGACAAAAGATTAAACAAACACCTCCCCAGGGATGGGCATCAAGGATTGATATTTTAAATAGGTAGCAATCACCTTGGAAAGTCCCTGACCCAAGCCCCTGTAGGAAAATTCTCTGCTCTGTATTCATGCCCCATTTCGATGGGACTCACTTCCCCATTTGATCCTGATTGAATCAATTTTACCTGAACAAGTCTTAGTGGCCGACCATAGCTTTATCCCACCTCATGCCCACCTTGTGATTTCCCATTTTCTCCCCACCTTGGGCCCACCTCACCTCATGGTTTTGCCCTATAAAGCTCCCCATAAAAGATAGGTTCAGGGCAACCCACCTGGGACACCCTTCTGTCCCTCTCTCAGACAGAAGCTTTCTTTTCCTCAATAAATATATTCTGCCCTTAATCTCCACTGTTCCTAAAATTCATTCTTCAGTTTTAGAGAACATGAACTCATCCCAGATATCTTTCAGGTTGGCAGTTTATTTCCTCTATATCAGGATCACCTTTCATTATTTTGAAATGATTCACTGGTTTTCTAGGGTCAGGGACTGTAAACCAGAGCCTGTTTTCCTGATAAGATCCTATTGCAGAAAAAGTTCTTACATGCTTTCCAACGTAGTCTAAATTTCCAGTATCTCCTAGAGTGTCCTCACTGGCCGTGTCTGTATAGCTTTCTACTCAGACAGTGGTGCTCCCAGCTTTGGAGAGGAGGCAGAATGGGTCCCGTGCAAAGAAACTCAGCTCTGAGTTCTGAAATCAGTTTCTTGGATCCCTAAATGGAAACAATGAATGAAAACTCAGAGAACTTCGGGCATGTTAAGAGTAAAGTTTATTAGAGACACACACGTGGAGAGGATGTAAAAACGTGGCTCTTTCGGATACATCTTAAAGGCAAGGATAGGCATCTCTCACTTTCAGCTTCCATGTTCACTGCGCTCTTTGTGGAAGCCCAGTTCAGCGAAAGGACTAAGGGATGCAGCAGAGGGAAGCAGAGGAATGGTTTTGGGCTTCTCTAACCTCAAAGTAATGGTCTATAAATATGGGTGAATGGAGCTTTAGAGTGGGTGGGTCCAGCGGAGCGGCGGGGCAGATGATGGAGATTCCTGCATGCCACTCTGTGGAACGTGGACTTGATTCCAAAGGGTGACAGGCGCCCATGGAAAGATGATCAGTGGACCATAATACCAGCAGGTTTGCCCTGAGCAGAGCTTCTCCGGCAGCAGGGAAGAGAATCTATTAAAAGGAGTGGGGGGCTTCTGAGTCTGCCATTAGTTACAACCTCAATAGTCCAGAGAAGGCTTTAATAAAGAGTGTCTGAATTGAAGACTAGAGGAGGAAGATGATAAAAGAGTATTGAAACATAAAATATTTTAGACCCCATAACTGAGGCTGTGGGGAAAGAAGGAAAGGCAGTCAGACAAGGTTGCCTCCTGTCCTTCTCAGGGACTACTGTGACATTCCTGGAGCTATGGAACCCTGGCAGAGAAGTCAGCAGGCTGGGTTGCGAGGAAGTTTGTGTGCTTTGGGTATCTTATGTTTGGCTGAGCGGGCAGTTAGAAGGAGCTGAGAGCTTAGATTTGAGGATCTAACACAGATGATTTCAAACACCTGCATGATACTTTTGACATGGTTACCTTCTCCCACTCAGAGTTAATATTCTTTTCTATTTCTTATTCCAGGCATGAACAGATCTTAATAGGTTCACGTAGCATCGAATAGCATAAATTTGGTAAAGTGAATTTGAATTTCTTCAGGTCACAGGTATCACATAAATCTGCCCATTATTTTCCAAAAACAGTTTCACTATCTCTATATCTGTGATTCCATGTTAGGACTCCTAAATTAGTGAAAGTGGAGATGGGCGCCTTCAAGCATGCAATCTGTCTTCACATATCCAACTTTTATCTTCTTGATAGAATTATTAGCATAGAGCTATCACATCTCATGTATCAGATTATCAAAATTTTTAAAGTTATTATTAAACTTGCTTTATGTTTTTATATTGAGACTTATGTATTTATAAGGTAACAAATGGCTTGTTTTCAGGGTAGTCAACATCCAGTTACTTTGGCTTTGGTGTTGGTATTCCTTGGAATACTGAATGACTTGATACATTCAGCTGAATTTATGTGTAAGATGTGTGATACACTAAAGTGTTAAACTTGTATTCTCCATATAAACAAATAATGATTGCTACACAAGATAAAAAGGTTTTAGGATTGATCTTGGAGCTGGGCTCAAAGCCGGTTCAGTTCACCTCCCAGATAAGGAAACTGAGGCCTAACCTCAGGGCCTGTTTGAAGCTGCCCTCCCCGGAGGCCTCCATCTTGAGGTCCCTTCTTCATTCAGATCCTGGGGAGCTAGTCCCACCCCTGTTCCTCCCAAGTTGTTCATCTTCTGTGTGTGTTCTTCTTCCTCCCCTTCAGCACTCCTTCAAGCTTTTTATACCTAATCTGTCACCCAATGGAAAGTCGGGTGATAAAAATACGTATCAGTAACATTTGATAGCTTTACATTGAGAAGCAGTATCCTCTGGGGTTATCATAAATGATTACCATACTTGAGCCCCTTTAACATTTACAAGAGGAGAATTTTCCAAGCTCTTCTTTGTTATTGCGTAGTTCCATACCTGCATCTTTGGCCCGGGAAGAGTCTGGTAAATGTTTTGCTATCTCGAAGATGGTGTTGAAGGTGGGTTTCCATGATGTATAGTGGTACTGATTTCTTTTTACGCTTCATGTACTAAATTTTTAAAAAGTTACACCTGCAGATTTTTATCTGTGTTCCATCAGCATAAATGCTCCAGGATCAGCACTTTTCAGTTTGCCCATGAAAAGTGATGAGGTCTTGCAAGGGCTGAGGTCATATGATCTGTCTCAGTGCTGTCTTAAATGGTTGCCAGAAGCTAGGGCATAAAGTGAGTGCTATTTTGGCCGCACTTTATTGAATTCCCTCTCCAGATGCTACACATATCTCACAGCAGAATTAGCAATAGTGGTCGTTGTGAAAGATCATAAATGTCCCAGCCCCTCTCTCAACCCCCAAACCCGTTCACAGCCACCACCAGCCAAAGATGATGACAAACAGAGCCCAGCACCTGACAGCGTAAAAAGCTCATGTGCTTGAGGGGTGTGGGGGTCCAGTGGGACAAGAGGAGGCTTAAGGGGAGCACCACGGGAATGCGAGAATCCTGGCTTTGATGGAGATTTCTCTTTGCTCGACATTCTGTATATTTTATGGGGCCTAAGAGGGCAGCCAATAACCTCAACTGTGTGGCATACTCTGAGCCCCAAGCTGGAGTTGTCCTTTTCATTCCAAATTCACAGGATCCTCAGCAAGCCTGTGCATCCAAAACCATTTAAGCAGGTAATTTGCATAGCCAAACATTTCTTGAAAATTCTCTCTGGGGTGAGCTTACCTGGAAATCTCTACAGTGTCATCTGAAATAAAGTGACCAGGATTTTAGTTTTCATTTAAAATTGCAATCTAGCTCCGCAGTCCCATCAAAGTGATGTTAATGCATAATAATATTCATGAGAGCACATGCCTTGTGGGAAGGTATATTTAGAAGTTTTTCTTTCCGTGCAGCTATTTAAGGCACGTGGATCACTCTCCTTAACATGGCATCTCCTCAAATGTAGTAAAAGACTGTCAGCAAATAAGTGTCAAAGTCAAATGATCTTTGTTTTTATGCTACAAGATGAGGGCAGTGCATAAGTCTGAGCCTTGAGACACCTCGTGTTTGGTTCTGTATGTGGTCAGCGTGATCTGATGATAATGTTCAGTGACATTTCTTAAATGTTTATCTTCCTGACAAGCTTCGTAAAAAGTGAGTGGATCTACTCTCCACCTCCTCATCTATTAAAAATTTTTTACCTCTAAAATATGACTTATCTTTCTACCATCTGCCCTCTGAAGAATTAGAAGTGCTAGAAGTTTCATATTTGTGAATGATACATGAGTTCTATGACATCATTTTTCAAAATCCCTTATATCTCTTCACTTTAACTATGAGTGTCTTGGTGTTTAGACTTTCAGAGATAGACTGTAATCTTAGTTTACAGAAGGTCAGCTAATCTAATTATTACAAGTAGTATATCTTAATTTCTCCCTGTTTTTATTTGTGGGCTTTAGCCCTGTTGAAAGTCACATGAAAAAACTCATTTTGAGAATTTTTCTTTTAGAATTTTCTTTTTTTTTAACTTTAAATCCTGTATTGTTTTGAAAATTCAGGCTTACTGCATGCTTGATCTGGTCAGTTAAACTATTTAAAGTGCTAATAGAAATAAACTGATGGGAAAGCAATCAATTTGTTTGCTTCAGGTTCATGTGCCACATTGCCTCCCATCTTATTTTGGTTTATTTGTTGAAAAGTTTGACACAGGGACTTTGAGTATTTACAGGAGAAACAAGTTCTGCCCCCCTTAAACCTCCAATGGGAAAAGCATACATTCTTTAGCCTGGAAGTTATCTTGAGAATTACCTAGTACACAAAATATCTTAGGCAAAAAATATACCTACGTTTGGTCTACATGGTCTTATTGTAAACCTCAAGAAAAAACATTGTCACAGCTGCATCTGATGCCTATTTCATGTTTCCCTTTCCACATCCAGGTTGTAGCTTCGACTTCCCCCTGTATTGCCCACAAATGTACACATGTGTTCACACTCACGCACAAGGACGTTTACACAAGCACATGCAGAGCTCACATTACTCCCCGAAGGTGCGGCCTATTTCTTGTGGTTTTATCTGTTGCAGGAATCTCTTGTACACTGACTGGGTGGCAGCTGGAAGCCCAGCCAGGCACCTTCCCCAGCTCCCCGGGTATAAGTGCTGCTGGTGGTGCACAGTGGGGGTACAGGGAGGCCCCTGTTACCATGCAAGCAATTGCTAACTGTGGACCTCTGACTTTGTAATTTGTTCTTTATGGACTCGCCTGCAGCCAATAAGCAAAATCAATAGTCTTTGCTGAAAAGTAAGCAAGTGCCAGTGTGCTATGTGACAGGTGAAGATACATGTGCTTACCAGGGGTCATGGGGGCCACATCAAATTTCTCTCTGACTTCTTTTCAAAAAGCTCAATCCATTTAGGAAGCATTCGTCACTGGAGAGTGCTTCAGCAGGGAATAAGCAAGGCTGCGGCTCTTCTTCCCCCATTTAACGATGTTTGTTTTCAACAGCCTGTTCAATAATGTCACTGGGAAGGAGTTATGTGAGAAGAATAAAGCGCTTGAAGTCTATTTATTTATTCATTCATTCGTTTCTGCAGAATAACACTAGCTGTTGCCTTCTCATGTATATTAATACAGCTGTGGCCGTCCAAACATTTGTTCGCTCTATTCCTTTCCAAGAAATACGTAAGTCTCTTTCTATTGCCCCAAATTGATTACCTATAGTTTAAGGGAGAAGGAAGGTTATATGAGCTTAAGGGGAGACATACATATCTCTAAGCCAACATTATGGAAGGATGTAAATCTGCTCAATAATTTGGCTTCTGATAAGATGCCGAGAACCTTTTTCT
This sequence comes from Dinomys branickii, assembly GCA_004027595.1. NCBI lineage: Eukaryota > Metazoa > Chordata > Mammalia > Rodentia > Dinomyidae > Dinomys > Dinomys branickii. The sequence continues at coordinate 31,073 of PVLD010016460.1, read as the reverse complement.
ATTTTCTCCTCACGACCATCAGCCATCATGACCATTTGGGAGAAGGACATAAAATAAAAGACTAATGAGCAAAAGTGGATTCAAAAGAACTAAAATAAAATGGGTTTTTAATCTTTGATATTGTATTGCTGCAGTTGCTCCATTTGGCTTCTCAAACACCAACTTGTTTTAATGTTCAGCTCAGGAAACAAGATTTTGATCACAAGAAGGACCTCTTAACATGGTATTAAGTCCAAACAGATAAGTGAGTGGGGGCTTTTCCTTTCTCTTCCCTGTTCAGGAGATTTTGAGACACCTGCAGACCCACATCTAGCGGTCACCCACGGGGAGGCAAAGAAGGATAAAATGAGGCAACAGCCAGGGGGCTGCCCCTGTCCATCTGAGAACAGCGCTGCACGGCGTGGAATCTGCCCCAAAGGAAAGTTAAATTCTCAGGGCTGCGTAGAGGAGGGTAATGTGGGCAGGATCTCAGAGCACATGCAGTGTAGGTATTTCTCCCTAACTGGAGTCTAAATTCCTCAGGAGTAGGGACCGTGTCTTACATGTCTCTGTACCCCCTATATTTTGGATACTAATTCTGTGTCTTATTTGAGCAAAACGTGTATCTGAATTTGAGGCTAACACATATATGCATTTTTTTTCTGGCATGGCTGTATGTCAAGTATGTATATGAGTTACATAAATCTATGCCTATTTTTTAATTAAAGTAAAGCTATACATAGAAACTTTGTTTTCATTAGCATATCAGCATGTTTATCTTATATTGATGTTTTTGTACAGCTATGCCAACAGGAAATGGGATAGAAGTCCTTTCTCTAAGGGAGTTTACCACCCATTCTGGTGCGTTTCTCTACCACACAGATATGAAGTGTAGTGGGACAAGTATGCTTCTAATTTATAGACACAAACTACTAGAGGGAATAAGGCTTCTTTGTCTACCCGTTCATTACCTGTGGCTGTGAGCAATGAAGAGCAGCTAGTCAGAATTGCATGTTGTGAAACTGTGAAATAAACACCAGCATTTGAAGACTCAGTATGAAAATCACAGTGGGAAAATACCTCATTCATAATTCTTTTTTGAGTAGTTATTGAAGTGATAACATCTTACATATGCTGCATTAAATAAAATATGCTATAGATCATTAAATTAATTTTATGTGTTTCTTTAACCTTTTGTCATATGGCTACTGCAAAATTTAAAGTTTTATTGCAGGCCCCTGTTGTATTTCTGCTGGGAAAAACTGGCAAAAAATATGTCCATGTGTCCACACTAGGACAAGGTGTCAGAAGCACACTGATACCTCACATCTGCTCAGATGCTTGTATAAATACCAATTCCACTTCCCAGTGTGTACAATCATAAGGTTGCCAGATTTTTATTCAATTTTCTTTTCAAAAATCCATATAAATTAATAACTACCTGAGGTTAAATGTTTCATTTTCTTTATGCTTCTTATAAAAATGAATTTATGTATCAAACCAAAGCCATTGTTTGACCTGATGCTTGGAGTTTTGAACTATAAGGAAAGTGGTTCACACTAGGAACTTATAACCTTACTTACTGGTTCATAGGCAGATACAGATTTTTCTCGGACCAAAAGTGTCTACTGGCCGGTGGGCCCTATTCCTCCACTTTCTGCTCCTTCTCTGGTCTCCACGTTGCTACCTCATGCTCATCTCCCACATCTCTACACCCTAAGGTTCTCTCCAAGTGGTATTAGTAAGTTTTTATGTTTTAACGACTCTAAAATCTGGGTGCAGCATACAATCAATGACTTCATAAGCAACATGGAATGGTTCAATTGGCATTTTTCTTCTTTCTTAGAGATAGGAAAAATAATCCTCCCACTATGGTTGATAGCACTTTAGATTTGATGAAATGTGATATATCATATTGTATTAGTTGGCTTTTCCTTGCTGGGACAAAATACCCAATACAACTTAAAGAGAAGCTTATTTGGTTCACAGTTTCAAGGAGTTCAGTCCGTAGTTACCAGACTCCAAATCGGGAAGGGCGTGGTAGAGGGGCAGGGTGGCGGAGCACCGCCCATCCACGGCAGCCAGGAGGCAGAGACCAAGAAAACAGAGTGAAGAGACAGCTTCCAAAAGCCCCCTGCCAGTGATACACCTCCTCCCGCCAGGTCCACCTCCTAATTGCATGATTAACTAGGAAGTCATCGATTAATCCATTGTTGAGTGTAAGGCTTCCATGATCCAATCGCTTTCTGAACACATGAGACTTTTGAGGTCACTTTGTATAAGCCATAACACATACAGAGAACTACATAAAACTCAGCTTCCTTCCGTTTACAATGAGCCATAATCTTTGGTTGGCAGATTTGCTCTTGTTAAAGAGCCTCTGGTTGATCCTGATCTAGTGCCAGGATCAACAACTTGAACACCACTGGTCCCCAGCCTTAACATCATGGGCATCTTGGCGAATGGTACCTATTAGTTTATCCACAAAACAACTAGTTAACCAAAGTACATTGATTACCTATTACCAGGAATCGCTACTCATCAAGCAGGCCCTAAGAAATGGGTGTGATAGCACTTTAGTCCTTTTCCCAAAGAACTTACAATTCCCTTCCTCCTTAAGTTCCAGCATTTTCCTGAAGATCAAACATTGTATCCCTCCTCTCTAGACAATCAGGAAGCAAGCATCATGGAGTAAGTTGACTAATACTTTCTCCAAGAAACGGATTATATGATGACCACTTTAGAGGCAAAGCACTGTCTGGTTAGAAGCAGAGGCTACAGGCCCAGACCTATGGCAGTGACACAATTTGAAAGCTAGATCACAAACTGCACAGAAGGTAATGAGTTCCCATTTTTGACTTAATTAAGACTTTAATGGTTGTAAGGACCAAAGCCTCCCCCTTAATTCCATACGGAGGGCAGCAATTTCAACTCCTTTCTAATGTTAACCTTAAAGTAGACAAAGAGAGGGAAAAACATCTGACATTACTAAGGAGCTTGTGTTATCCGGGTCACTTGAAGCCCTGGGCAAGAGAACATTACCATCCATTGCTTAAGTTATCACCTAGCTCTAAACTGGCTGCTAGAAGTAGACCCATCAACCTGCCCAGGCCCCGAGGGATCATTTGGGTGAGAAGTAGAAGGAAGATGAGGTTTGAAGCACTTTGAGAATGCAGGATCCTCTCCTCTCCCTTGCGTCCCCCGACTGGGAGGCCCCTCCCTTAGCAGACACTGAAGGGTGTGGGAAGGGCACCACTCCCTTTCTGGGAAGAGTTTCTCTCTCAAGCCGTGGAGATTTTCCATCACAGACTTCTTGGGTTAACATAGTTCCACCTCTACCCTGAAGATGCCCTTAGTAGATATGACATACTAAGCCGTCATTAGTTATGCATGACATGGGGACGAATACTTAATAATTCATTTATCAATTGCTTATTGAGCCGTAAGATAGACCGCCCGCCTGCCAGACACTGAGAATAGAATGTGCAGCCCAAGTGAATAGAAGCTACAATCTCGTGGAGTTTTTGGTGTAGTTGGGAAAATAGATACTGTGATAGTAAAGTTATAATAAAAGCCTGATCACTGACCGAGGCACATGAAAATAGCTCAGAGTATGTGGCTCACCTCTAGTAACTAGTAACAAAACAACACGCAACCAGAGCAGGAGGCCAAGGGAAGAAAGGTCTTTGAGGAAGTGACCTTTAAACACATCTTCAATAGGAATAAGGGTAAGTAAGAACCGACTGGATAAAGAAGGAAGGCAATTCTTCTGCCTCACTAGGGTAGATTTCCCACTCTTCAAATCAGATTTCGTTTGATGGGTGTTACTACTGACAAGCCAATGAGGATGTGATGGATGCTGGAAAATAAGGATATCTTTATGGAGAGATTATCAGGAGGTTTGTGAAGTGAATTTGTATATACTGACTGCACAATATTTGCAAGTAGTGAACAGAATCATACTGAAGGCAGCAGAGAGTAACCAGAGCTCAGACAATTGTAGTCTACAGATAATAGGTATCTTTATCCTTTTATCTGTCTATATCCATGTCTTCTCCATTTCTATCTCTCTATCTGTCTCTCTCTCTCTCACATCTATATATGAAAATATGTTCCTTTCTTATCTGAACCAGAGGTTATCTATGGCATATGTGGGGTGAGGGAGGAGTGTGAACACCATTGGCTCTGGGATCCGCCCTGAGGTTGATAGGGCAGGCTTCTGGCTGTGTGTGGCATCGAGTCATGCAAGTGTGGCCCTGGGATCTATGTTTGGTCCCTTGACCCTCCTCTGCCGCTGTCCCCTGCTCTGCTTCCTGGGCCCCAGGACCCGTGTCAACAGCTTTGCTTCACTGTGCTCTTCCGTCCTGATGTCCATGCCTTGGATCAAGCAGACACTGGACTGAGAGCCTCTGAAAATGGGAACTAAAGTGCACCTCCCTGCCTTTAAATGATCAGTTATCATGTCCCGACAGGGAAGCTGATGGTACAGACCTCAAAAGTAATGTGCACATGCACACACACACCCACACCCCCGGTCATGCATTGGTGTGCATGTTCCATTTCTAGGACAGAGGCTGTTAAAATAAGAAATAGCTGGTCATCACTGAGGAGAAGACAAGAGAGGACAAAGGACCAGGAGAGGAAAGATGCGAAGGTGCAGAGGACTCACTTCCTAGGGTGGTTCAGTGAGAAGTGAGAATAGACCCCAAGTCGGCAGTGGTGGGACAGTGGGGGATGAGACCACTGGGTGTCCTCTCAAAAAAGCAAAGACTTGTTCTCTTGACATATGAAAGGAATTGATCTAAACCAGGTAGTAAACTGAGTTTTCTCGTATAAGGCAACTCTTATGCAGTTAAGGGTATAGAAGGTGAGATGCTCAAAGCACGGCTGTGCTTAGCAGCATAAACCCCTGTGTGGTTAGGGAAGCCTGTCATTGACAGGGAGTAGCTTCTTGTCACTTTGCTGTCCCTGCACTAATTACTCTCATTCGTTTGCGATTTGCACATTGTTTCCCTTTCATTTGGCCACCTAGAGCTATTATTCCCAGAGATAAGGAAAAGGAAACCATTTTGGGGGTCTTTAATAATTCTCATTATTACAGAAGAAATATTAGCTCATCAGAATTTTAAAAATGATTTTAGAGAAGAAATAAAATTAGCAAACAACAAAGGCAATTTCCTGAACATAAAATTGAAAGTTCTGAAGAAATTTGCATTTTCAGTGCTGGGAAATGTCAGGTTGTTTTTACACTCAAATTCCCTTATCTCCCACCAGGGCAAGAAGGGTAATGTTTATAACATCTGAATCTCTGAACCAGTGAATAAAACATATCAGTGTTACTTAGCTGAGACACGAATAAATATTCATAAGAATGGCACATGCATAGCTAATTGAATGACTTTTGTTAATATTAAACTAGATATTCATGGACATGTGCCTTTTTCTATAATGAAAATACTGCCTTGGGCTAGTTTTGTTTTTCTTGTCTAGAACAATTTATTTGCTTGCGCTGAAATGAATATAAACTCCTATTCTCATGACAAAAGAATTCCCCATTAATTTGAATAAAGAATTTCTTTATTCCCTTTGTGATATGCTTTACTGAGAAAGCAAATCCTAAATGTATCTTGAAATTTTTGTTCATACACTATATTTAATTTCAAAAACACATTCAATGTCTACAAATAGAGATTCTGGGATTATTAGGACCAGATATATTGTTATGAAATCCATAAGAGATTTTCTTTCGATTAATTTAAAAAGTAATAAAAACAAAACAAAGCAAAACAAAATTCCCGTGTAACTGTGCAAAGTTTGAAACTATTACCTCCCTTATTTCCCGAGCCTTTACTCTCCCTCCCTGTTCTTCCTGTCTTCCACTTTCCTTATGTGCACAATGGCTCTTGGCTTTTTTTATTGGTTGCTTAACATTTCTTCTCTCTTCTTCACAGCACCTGACTTCCTTACTGTGAGGTGTCCCGTCTCCCACTGGGCAGCCTGGGTGCCGTACTCACACTCTGCCCAGGCCCGCATAATCAAGTGGCTGGCAATGACTTGACCTTGACCAATCAGATATTCACCCTGAAAACCTGGAAATCGAAACAAGGCAGGTGGGACCATAGGGAGCCCTGGGAGTTCTCCCAGATAGCGGTCCTGCTGCAGCCTCATCAGCATGTTCCAGCTGATGACCTGGGGGTTCTGCTTCCTGCTTCCTAGATCTCTGTGCTTCCCTGGTTTTTGCTTATTGGCCAGACTATTCTTCTCCCTCCAGCCCATTAGTGACTCCCAACACTCTTCCAAAAAATTCTGGTTATTTGTTATAAAGTAACCAGAGTCACTCAAGTGAAACAGTCACAGTTCAGTAACAGATTATTACTACAGTCCCTCTTAGATGCCAGTTTGCTGAACATTGATCCATACCCTAAAATCTGTCAGATTTTAGGCCTGGTGAAAGATTTCTGTGACCTGAATAATACATTGATCACAGGGATATTTGGAGCTCGTGGTGTGATCCAGGGTTTCCCCAGTTCACCATCCCTCTGGAGTGGTGGTAACTGAACTGAGCTTGAAGCTGTTGAAGTAACCACATGCTTTATGTCAGAGCCCAGTGTCACTCACTTGTTTCCAGGGCATAGAGACATAAGAGATGATCTACAATGCACTGAAAAAGATACAGGAGTTCATGATAGTTAACTTGTTATTGGGAGCTCACTCACGTGACTTCCTAGAGCAGATATTTCCCACTTGGCTAGTCATTGAGATTACCTAGGATGAGAAGACATATTAGATTCCCGGACCTCCCTTAGTAAGGCCTTTGGTAAACAAGTCTAGGGTGGGATCCAAACTACCAAACACATGAAATCTGAACGGACTAGAATAGGGGACTCCAAATAAAGTAGTTTCAGCAGTGCAGAGGAGATATTTTTGCAGCAGGTTAAGGTTATAAAAATAGAGTATGAGTAGGGAGGAATAGATATGAAATATCCCAGAGGTAAAAACAAGCTCAATGTGCTTATCATCTACCTAATGAGGTGGAAACAAATAGGATCAAGCATACACTTTGGGTTTCTAGCTTGTGTAACTGGTATTCACTGCTGAGGCAGGAAATGAACAGCAAATTTAGAAAGAGATATGTATGGACTCAATGATTGAAAAGGCTTTGTGTGATGTCCAAGGAAACCGTGCAGCATAGAAGCAGGGTCTGAAGTTCAGACTAAAGGTAATGTGTAATGATGCAAATTTAGACACTGAAGGAATACAAGCAGTAGTTCTGGTCACCCTAGGGAAATGCTCATCTGAACAACGAATAGAAAAGTGTGGAGTCAGAATTAGACCTGAGGGATCACCAACATTTGAGGAACTCTGAGACAGGGGACATGAGATGAGGTCTGACAGGAAATGTCCAGAAGGCAAAGAAGGGACTACTATAAAAAGGAAGCCATTGCCATCATCAGCTCCAGTGAGGTCCACAAATATAAAACTGCAAAATATAGGTCGAGTTCATGGAAGGAAAATGTCATACTTTCTGACCAAGATTGTCACATGAAAATTTGAAAGGTGACTTCTGGTACAAGTGGGTTGAGATATTAATGAGGAATAGACTGAACTTGTAGACAATTCTTTTTCAAGAAACAAGAGGTATTTTATTCAGTTGGGATCTCCCATCCCAAGGATAGGCCAATCCTGGGTTCCCAAAATCCCAAGCATGCACACACTGGGTAATTACTCAGTCAGAGTCTGCTGTACGGCATCAATTCAGTGGTGACATGTTGACTTATTCAACAAATATTCATGCTCCCCAGCTTGTGGCTTGTTTCTGTTTGACCACTGGGTGGCCATGGACGTTTTTAGAAGCCTTTGAGTGGAAGTGCAGCCATGGAAATAATTCTCATCAATGGAACAAGAGTAGAAGCCATACCTGGCACTTCTACCAGAGACTCTTAAGAGATAGGAGCCCCCATTCACCCTCTCTGTCTTTCAGCTCTCTGTCTTTTCTCGCTTTGGGACTCCAAGGCTGAAGTCATAGCAGTGCACCAGGTAGAAGCAGTCTGCACATTCTTAGCCCTGAAGAGCAGCACCACCAGCCAATTGCGTTGGCATTTATTCCGTATGTTCCTGAAATGGTGACATTTATTTTAGCTGCTTTACCACGAACCATCGCTGAGCAATTTTGGACTAAAACTTTTAGGTAACTAACTGATAATTTTAACAGTTTTAGTACATAAATACATTGACATTATAGAAATGCAAGTTATAACATTTATTTGATGCAAATTTGAGAGAATGCAGCCCGACTCCCAATTCATTGTTTACAAACTTTACTAATTTAAAGTTTAGTGATGCTATTCAGAAGTAACAAGTGATGTTAAGCACTAAATGAGCTAATCAATTAATTCAATTCAGAAAGCAAATTAAGATTGGTAAATAAAATACAACTCTTTCCACTGACAATTAAACCTTAATGATCTGGAACTTATTTTTTTCCTTCAGGGTTATATTAAGATATCTTCAATCCATTATTTTTGGTCAAAAATAGATAATTATTTGATAATAGTCCTATGTGCCAAAAGAATAGATGATCTTCCTCCTTAAGTGCCATCTGAAAATATAATGTTGGTGTAAGCTTTGGAGTCACAGTGGGTACATGTGGTCCTACTCTTCACAAGGGATGGGATTGAGTAGGCAGGTAGCATTGCAGTGTGACCTGGTCCTCTCATAAGCAACAGGGCCCAAGCAAGGATGACAAGGACAAACACTGGTCTATGAAGAGGAGGTGGTTTGTTCTAATTTGTCCGCAAACAACACGGGGGCTAGCAATAGCCCTTCCTAGTGACACTTTTTCACCATTAATTTTGCGGTTTGTTTTATATAGTGTTCCATTTTTATTTTTAGTAGTGTCATATGTTTGATGGGATATTGAATTAACTTCAAGTATTTTCTCTTGTAGGCAATGCTCCATTGGATAACTTTGTACACATATGTGTATAGTCCTGAGATAAATTCCTTGAACCCAGACCATTGCATTAAAGAGCAGACATATATATAATTTTGATATGTATTGTCAAATTGTACTCTGTGGTGGTCTAAGTTAGATGTCCCTCCAGCCTCGTGTGCTTATGGGTGGGGTTTTTGGGAGATGATTGAACCATAGGGTCTGGTACTCATCAGTGGGCTTGTGCACTCGTAAGTTCATATCTAAAAGTGACTTGGGAGCTGAAGCTTGGCTAGAGGAGGTGGGTCGTGGGGGTGTGTGGCCTCTCTCCTCCCTTGATCTCCCTCTGCTTCTCATGGCCCTGCCATGGAGTGTTTCTCCTCTGCCATGCCTCCCTAACTTGGAGCCAGCCAAATATGGACTGAAACCTCTGCACCTCATGAGCCAAAATAGGCCTTTCCTCCTTAGAGTTGTAAGTGTCAGGTATTTTGTCCAACCAACCAAGAAAGTAACTAAGACACATCCCATAAGTATTAGTCAGTTTGTAGCCCACCAGCAATACATGTTTACTCTCAGCTCCGTTAGTCAATGTGTATCAGACATGTTCAGTCTTTATTAACTTGCAAGGAGAACAGCCTTCTCTATAGTTTTAGGCTGGACGTGGGGGTTCATGCCTGTAATCCTAGCACTCTGGGAGAACGAGGCAAGAGGATCCCAAGTTCAAGCTCAGTCTGGGTAACTTAGCAACTTAGCGAGACCACAAAATGAAAAGTAAATTAAAAAAAAAAAAAAGAAAAAGACTGCAGATACAGCTTAGTGCAAGGGCTGTGGATTCAATCCCCAACTGTAGAAACAAAAACTAAACAAAGTAGATTTATTTTTAACTATTCCTGGGGGAGAAGAATCTTTTCATGTGCTTGAAAATCAGTTGATGTCCTTGTTAAGGTATTGTCCTTTGTATTTATGTGCTAAATGTTTGAACATTGTTTCATTTCCAAACTTTGTCAATGTCTTTTAATTGTATAAATATGGTTGGATTTTATACTTTCATATGATTTCAGTCTTTATCTTTTAAAAGTATAGTACATCCCATTTAGCTTGTTTATGTGAAATATACCTTCAATTATTGTACTATTACCTTTACTTTTAGTTTTGTGCTTTAACTCTTTCATTCTCTAATTCATTGTTCTTCGCACTTCTCCATTTTTTTGTGGTCCTGAGGGGTGAACCCAGGGTTTTCTTCATGCTGCACAAGTGAGGTAACACTGAGCTACATCCTCAGACCAGTTTTATTGCACTTTTTAAATAAAAGGTTTTTTATTTCTTTAAAAGTGTGTTTAATTTTGCTTCTAATCTCCTTCTAATCTCCTACTGGTATAATTTTAGAAATTATAAATTTAGTACTAAATTTAAAATGTATGCTGCTTCTTTACGCAGTATTGAGTGTCTTCCCACTTCAAGCAATGGCAAATTGCATATTTGTATTTTCCCAATTCCTACTCCCTCCGAATTAAATTTATCTAGTCAAATGACTGCTACCAGTTTTACTAGAGCTTTTTTGTGTCTTCAAATAAGCGTTCAAATATGTACCATTTAATTTGTCACATTTGTATCTTTTTACTTTGAATTTGACTTCACAACTTCACTTTATCTGTACGCAAGGGCAGGACATGACGTTTACAATGTTAAGGGGTAGATACAAGTACATAATATGGTTCTTTCTCAGCAAAGATCTTTCTTTTAATTAGTGTGTTTAGTAGTACATGTGGTTACATTTATTGTGGGGAGTTGGTACATGTAGGGGACTCATTTCAATCCTCCTTTCTTTCTTTCTGATTCCCTACCCCGCCCCTCCCTTCCGCTTCCTCCAGCCCTTCGTCCTCTTCCCATTGGCAAAAGCTCTATTTTCCCCACCTTTTTCCCCTCCAGTTCCTTCTTCCATCCCTTTTTCCTCCCCTTTCTCTCCTTTCCTCCAACTCTTGTTCTACTGTCCATCTGAAGATCACCGTACTTCCTCTTCCTCTTCCTTCTCGTTTGCCCTCTCTTTCTGATACACACACACACACACACACACACACACACACACACACACGAGAACCTCCCCCTTCCCACCTGCTCTGTCCACCTTTAAATCCTCCTTCCCCATTTACATTATTGTTGTTACTTTTAGCTCGTGCTTAGGACATATGACATTTACATTCCTTGCTGGTATTTGGTACATGTATGTGACACATCTTAAATCCTTTTACTTCCCCACCCCCATCCTACCTTCCCTCCACCTTGGTCTCCTGGATGCCTTCCCATTTGCAAAAGGTCTATCTCTCGTTCCCTTCTAACAACCCTTCATTTTTCTCTTTCTTTGTGCAGCACCTTACTCAGATGCGATGCTGTTCAGTGTCACGTGTCTGATTTACTCCCCTGATGGTCAGCTGCACCCATTTTCCTACAAACGTCCAGAACACGCGCTCCTCCGTATCCTCAGCTTTCCCTGTTCCCCACACCAACAGTGTGGAAACCAGGCTGTCCATAGCTCCCGCCCCTTCCCTCCTTTCCTCCTATTACTTATTTTATTATATTGTTTCTATTGCCATGATTTCCGAGAGGAGCACAGAGGAGAGACACTACTGTGCTGCCTCATGACTGGGAATCTCCTCTTTGTCTGCTCTGCAGCACCCAGTATATCGTTTTGCACATGGTTGTTCCTCAGTGTATCCAAAATTCCGCATTTGCCCTGTGCCTGGCTAAGCTGGCCTAGACAGTGATTTAATCCCTCTCCACTCAAAGGCAGCACCGGAGGAAACAGGTGTTCCCCTGCTGAGGGAGGGTGTTGACCCCTAGCTTAGCAGGTAGCCGTGAACAGACTCATGCTACCCGCAGACAGGTAGGTCTCAAATATGACCCTCAACAAAGACTGAACCGTGCAGTCAGCCCCAGTTCCTCCTCCCACATCCATGATGTAATTCAGAGGAAAGTTAATACAAGAGAGGCCAGGAGTGTTTGGTTAGATGATCTCTCTCTGTGGAAGGAAAAATCAGGGAAAGGAAAAGTGAGCCCCAACTTGCACCCAGTGTCTCCCTGCTTCATACATTCCCATAGCACTTCTTGCAAAAGCCAGACAATAACAAAGAGTCAAGCATGACGCACACTTCTAAAAGGAAGGTAATTTGAGGACACTATGCCATAATCACCCAGCTGTCTTTTGGCATCTGGGATTGTGGTAGACAGCATAATGGTCCCTGTATCTTAATCCCAGGACTTGTTAATGTGCACTACATAGCCAAACAGTTTTGCCAATGTGATGAAACTGCAGGCTTCCGAACAGGGAGATCACTCTGGATTACCTAGTGGGCCCATCGAAAATGCTGGTGTTTTCAAAGAGAAAGCAGAATGGTGGGTCTGAGATGCTGCATGAGGGGAGAAAAGAGCTGAGACAAGGCAGTGTGAGAAGGATCCTGGACAGTTACTGGGAACCGCAGATGGGACCCAGCGTGCCTTGCTGCTGGGAGGAAAAGCAGTCCCTGCAAGCAGCCAGTGAGAACACAGCTCTGAGTTATGTTACAGCTGGTCTGACACTGGAAGGGGGTTCTTCGACACTCAGGAAAGAAGCACAACCTTGCCAACACCCTCAACTGCACCTTGTGATACCCTAAGCAGAATGTCACTCCCTATACCTGGACTGGCACCCTCTAAACTCCCAGACAATACAGTTGATCTGACTGTAAGCCACTTAGTTTGCAGTGGTTTGTTACAGACACAGTAGGAAACAAAGGCAGAGTTCACTCGGGAAAAGCAAAGCCTGCTTTGGACCCTGGTGCTCTACACTGGACGCACTGTGATACCCACCTGGGCTGTGCAGTGACTTGCTGGATAGCTGTCCGCTGGAGGCCCCATGTTGGTAGGAGCAGACTTGAAGATCTGCCACACTAACTGCTGTGGTCAGGGTTTGCAAGAGATTAGGTTTAATACAGGACATACAAATTATAGATTATAATATTTGCCCAAAAAGTCAAATGTGGAAACATGCAAGAGATCTGTATATGTGCTCGAGACTCAAAGAATCCAGCTCAGCTGGGGGCCTGGATCCCACAGCAATGTCTTCCATGAGTCCAGCTGGAGGCCTAGAGCCCACGACAATGTCTGATGGGAGTCTGTATCAAGGTTCTGCCCTGGAAAAGCCCAAAGGTCAGTGGTGGAAGCTAGAAAGTCTACCCTAGCAGGGTATAGGATCTGAGCCAGCAGCTGAGGGATCTGGACTTGAGCCAGGAATCGATGCTCAAAGTAAGAACCAGAGCTCCCCAAGAAAGGATCACTATCATCCTCAGTGACAGCAAGGACCTAAGCTCCTTTGACAATAAAAACAGCTGAGTTCATTTTAAGAAAACCAGCACAACAAGCTTCTCCAGCAGAATCAACAACACCATCTTCCCCTCTGGTTCTGTTTTTATGCTGTTGCCAACAATCCTCAGGTGGCCCTTCCACACCCAGCACCACACTGATTCAGTTAAGCTGCCTGTTACAAGTTGTCCATTAGTTAACCCCACACACTAACTTGCCTGGTTGCAATCAAGGAACAAAGCAAATAAAAGCAATTGATTTCCTCCACTCATTAGATACATCCAAATATCCACATCAGCCCTATGCTTGGTTTCCCTAGCTTGTGTGTGAAATTTAAATCCACTCTATTCTTTCCAACATCTCATTCCCGCACCCCTTTGGATAACCATGACCAGAACATGGGAGTGACCCACAGATTTTCAGTCCAATTGGCCTTGGTCTCAGAGGGAAAAACCTCAAGAACTAGAAAGCGTGTTCAACTAGAGAGCTATGCAAGGGGACAATATGAAAGTGAGTCAAAGGGGAGCAACCGTGCCGAGCAGCCTTATGCCTTACATCAATATTACCGTGAATGATGCTATTGTACATCAGGTTATCCATAGAAATGATTCAATTTCACCCTCAGAATCCCCTGGGTGAAGGCACAGGGAGGAGAGGCGGTTTGTCCAGGCTCATGCAGACAGTTCCTGGGAGAACTCGGGCTGTACACAGTCGGGTTTTGTTTGCTTGGTTCCTCAGTTCCTAACTACTGTTTCCTCACTGTCACACTTTCAGTTTTTCCAAATAAGTAAAGTCCTCTGTGGCTACTACAATCCCAGTCAGATAGATGGCCTCAAACCCACGCACTGCCCAAACCCACTGAGTTCCAGCATCTTACCATCCACGGTACCTTGAGCTTTCATGGCAGGTTTGTTTTGAGAAAAAATAAACATTTTTGTTAACTAAAAAGACTTTTTCCCATAAACTTGTCACTGCACCCTTCTAGCGCAATGACGGTTTTCATCAATTAATGTATAGGGCATGAGACCTCCTTCCCACCCTCTTTGTCCAGGTGTCATGTAGCACTCAATAACTCAATGACATGCAGTCTGTTTCTCTTTTGCTTAAGAAATGCTACCCTTGTTCTGTGTTCCCATGCAGAAAAGAATTGATCCCTCTAAATGAGAAGACAGAATTACAAAAAGGAACTACATGTCTGTGAAACAAAGGAGAGAGATTTTGGTACCAGACAGAACCTGTTCTCATAGTATGTTTCTGGCATGATATGGAGGAAGGCAACTTCTCACTGTGTACACCTTCTGAGATTTTGAATCTTATACTATGTGCCAATCATGCCCATTCCAAACAAACTAAACTTGAATCTTAAAAAGAAAAGAAAAATAACAGGACAGAGCAGAGAAGCAAGCAAACAGAGAACACAGCCGTAGCACGTGTGACTGTGCCCCGGCCAGACGTTCTGGCCCTTTTGTCACTTCTCTGAGAGTCCGGTCCCTCCAAGCCCACTTCTCTGCTCTTGCTCTTCTGTGGACGATGCCTCTTCTGCTTCTGCCTGGAGAATAAACTCTTGGGCCACTGGAGTCACTTGGTCCCCACTACTGAACAGGGTGAAAGGACACGAAGTCCTCAGTCCAGCTGGGTAAGCATTGTCCCAAGGGTGGTGGTACAGAGGTGGGAAGGTCCAGCTCTCTTGCTTCAAGGTGGGACAGCTCTGTGTCACTTGTCCTGCAGGGTTCTGCTTGCAGGTGAGCGGAGCCTGACTTCTCAGACACTTGGCATGAGGCCACGCCTGTGCTGAGCTTCCTCCACCCTCACCGCATTCTGTTTTCTTAGTCTTCTCAGAATTCCCCTCATTGTTTTCTGAAATTATTTACACACAAGTCCTCGCCTCAAAGGATGCTTCTCCAAAACTCTCCTAATACAGCTGGGGTCAGAGTGGCCCAGGGAAGCAGAAAAAGCAGACTGAGCTCTGATGGTGAACTGAAGGGAGGGGCCCTCACTTGTGCTATGTGGCTCAGTGACCATCCTCAGGCCAGAACACACAGTCCCAATGCTTTTACGTCTGTGAGGCTGGGCTGGGGTGTGGATGGGATGGGTGTGCTGCCTTGCGTAAAGTTGCTTGCATTTGTGAGAAATGGGGGACATAGTTACAAGGATGGAGAAGCTGTTTCACTGTTGTTGAGAGCCCTGGATGTAGCAAAGAGACAAAAAGACACCTAGCTGCCTCATTACCTGCTTCAGGCACAGTACGAAATCCCATAGGACTTCGAGACCATATAAGGCTCTGAGACATATACTTCACCAAAGGAAAAAAAAATGCTAAAAGCCAGGCGTGGGATTCCATTGTCAGAACAGTAGTGTTCAGAGAAAAAGAAAACTATGTCAAATGTCCCATACCAACATCATGGCCCTAACAAGCAAGGAGGGGCCCAGGGACTCGAGACTGGTACATCTGGACAGATGTGCCATACACACTGGATCCCAGGGCTTCATGGAGTAACCTGGGTATTTTTTTTCAACGTAGTATGTGTCTGCAGTACATACTGATGACATTCCTTGCGGGGCGCTGGTCCATGCGCAGAACTCAGCATATTTCTTTTCACCCCTGCTCCTCCTCCCCCTCCATCTCTTGGTCTTCTTCTCTTGTGCGAAACATCTATCTCCCCATATCCTATTATTCATCTTTTACTTTCCTTTTTATCTATATTTTGTGTTTCTCATATAAGAGAGACCATGTGGTATTTAAGCTTGTGTATCTGATTTATTGCACTGACATTAGTGCGGCCTCAAGGTGCATGAATTTTCCTACAAATAACTCAAGTTCATCTGTCTTTCTGGCAGAATAGTACTCCATTACACAGATATACCACATTCTCTTTAACCATTCATCTGCTGATGTGTAGAGGTCGCTTCCAAGATTTAACCAGTATGAACTGTGCAGCTATAAACATGAGTATACAAGGATCACTGTAATAGGATATCTTTAACACTTTCCAGAACATACCTAGCCAGGGAATAGCTGGGTCGAATGGAATTTCTAGTTTAAGTCTTTCAAGGAGTCTCCATAGAGATTGTACTAGTTTATATTCCACAAGCAATGTAAACAGGCTCCTTTTCCCTGCAGCCCCGTCAGCATTTGTTATTATTTGATTTCTTGATAATAGCCATTCTTTTGGAACAAGAGAAAACACCACTGTCTGGTCATTAGAGAAATTTACATTTCTCTAATGGCCAGAGACATAGTACAAACTCTCATGTGGTTATTGGCCATTTGTACTTCCTATTCTTCTGAGAAGTGTCTGTTCATTTCAGTTACCCATTTTGATTGAGTCTTTTTTGGAAGTCTATTTTTTTTTCAGTTCTTTGTATTGTCTAGATAATAGTCCTCTGTTTGAGAAGCTGGCAACATCTTTTCCCCAGTTGGTGGATTGTCTCTTCACTCTGTTCATCATTTTATTTGATATGATGCACTTGTTGATCCTTGGTGTGTTTTTTTTTTTGTGCAATTGGGGTTCTGTTCAGAAAGTCTTTGTCTATATCTCTTTTATCTTCCAGCAGATTAAGGTGTTTCTGTTTTAACAGTTAGATCTTTGATCCATTCTGATTTTAGTTTAGTACATCATAAGATTTGTAGGTCTATATTCAATCTTCTGCATATTAAAAGCCAGTTTTCCCAGCGCCATTTATTAAAGAGGCTATCTTTCCTCTGGTGTGTCTTTTTGGCTCCTTTATCAAAGCTCAGGCACATTCAGCTCTCTTTATACTTTTTTCTAGAGTCTAGCAATTCCCACCATGCTTGGAGATTGAGCAGACACCTCAAGCAGGCTGATGTGTTGGGAGGCAATACTTGCCCTCTCCATGATCTGATTCCACTGAGGTAGCTATCTAGAGATAGCAGGTCTCTCTATGATCTACCTGCAGAAAGCTTGACCTTTTTAAGAGAAGAAAGGATTGGTTTCTGAAGTATCAGTGGAACTTGGGTGATGCTCCACAGATACTGAAAAAACATGACTGGAAGTAGAGATATTGGACCAAGATGGTGGATAGAGGAGAGTTTGCTGATACAGGGACACTCTGTTGTGACTCAGAATTTAACATTCTCACAAGCCACCTGGATGGACAAATAAATAACCTTGAACCTCTTGAAACTTAAAACTGATAACTTAGAACAGAGTATTGAGAAGCAGATCAAAAGATGTAGAGGTATGTGTATACTACATTCCTCGTGAGACCTGGGAGGAAATCGCTTTCCTACAGCAAGGGAGAAGGTGAAGCACAGCAGGGGAGGAGCACAGCAGAGCATGACCGGGAAGCTCAGTGGTACTTGAGAGGACTCTGCAATGGCCAGAAGAGCGGGTGGTGAGCACCACCACTTCAGGATCTACTGCAGCAGCAGCAACAGCAGCAGAGAGAATAGCTTGTTGAGTAGCCCACCACTTACAGCCTTTCTCCTGAAATGTTGAGCAACCATTACCTTAAAGAACTGAAATGTGAAAGGGATTAATCACAGAAAGGGGTGAACTGTAGAAGAAAGTATTGGTGCTTTGCACAGACCCTTGCAGATTTCTTATATTTTCTGTGCATATTCTCCACTACCCTCCACCACTGATTTCTATGTGGTTTTAACAATGGCTATAACTTGAAACTTTTCTTGGAGGGTTTCACTCAAGATGCTGCAGCTGATTTTCCCACACATTAAACCTCCATGCTTGAGGTTTGGCTGTCTAGCAGGATATTCCTTGACCAAGTGACTGTCGGGAAGCACAATGTTCAAGCCCAGCCCTCTGGGCTCCACAGAGCACTTTTCCCTGTAGAACACTTGATTTCACATGGCTTCCTTGTTGGCCTGTCCTAAAACCCTTACTACCTTACTGGTCTCCCCAAGAAGCATTTTCTGGATACATCACATGCACAAGGGCCCTTATCACATGACCCACTCTATGACCTCATCCTTTATGTGTGTGTCTTTTTTGGTAGACGTTAATGTTAGTAAGACTTTTTGGATAACACTTTGACAATTCTGCCAAAGACAATCAATAGTTTTAAAGTGTGTATAACTGCTGAGCTATCCATAACGTTCCATCCCGTAAAAATGTTTATGCACAGTTAGGTTGAATGTGCTGTTGTTTATAGCAGTAGTGAAATAGAATGAAAACAATATAAGCAGACTATGATAAGAGATTTTTAAGACAGGATTCATCTACTCAAGAAAGATTAGTGAGGGAAAGTCAAATTATTCAAGAAACAAGAAATAGATGAAACATTAAAAATTATTTCCATCTTTTACACTGGTCTTCACTATCAAATTGTTTCTCTACTGCCTCTATTATGGGAAATGAGTTTGTTCATAATTCCACTAGTGAATTAGAGCACCCTTTCCAATCATGTGATAGTTAAGTAAAGACAAAGCTGTGCTTGCAATGCAATAATCTCAAGTCATATTGGACCTCACCTACTTGCTACCTATGAAGCCTTCACAAATCATTTTATTTCTCTGATTATAGGAAAAATTTGTGTTCCTCCTATTATGATGGGAAAAAGCAAGCCAATCAACAAAAGGATGGGCAAAGATTTTTTATCTCAATAGATGTCAGTAGCTAAAAAGTGAATCTAAGATGGTACAGAAAATATGAGCCCCAAAAGCTGGCAACATTATCATCCATGGTTTAACCAGAGAGTCTACAGTAGAGTGGAATAGAAACACTATGTACATTACATATTTGACCAATGAATCTCCAAGCCATGTTACTATAGGGATATCTTTTTCCCCAAAGTTGTCCAATCTCCCTATTAAAAATCTTCCATTGCATTTTTCATACAATGCAACTTAGGGCTTCAACAGAGACCTGGGGAGGAAGTGGACACAATTCAGGTCCCAACAATTTTGTGAGTCTATCAGTCAGTCTCTCTGTATATAGTCACTGTGAAGGAGAGACACACAGTGAATGAGAAGATTCCTGGAAACGGGGCCTGTATTTCCTGAACACTGATAAACACTCGCTCTGTCATTTGTGTTGGATATCCTGAAAATCATGGCCCAGTTAAACAGCTATACCTAAGTGCTTGACAGCACAGGCTATGAGCAATTAGATATTAAATAGATTAATTGGTAATTTGTCCACATAGTGAAAAAGCAAGAATATTGCCATTTTTTTTCCTGAGTGAATAGAAAGTATTCAAGGTGGCTGTTGATTAAGGTGGAACCTAAGCTGGTTAGCTTAGGTTAAACTCTAATCCCTGGAAACTGTATATTTTTCTAGTTCATTGTTGGCACATCACAGATACTCAGTAATAGGAACAAATGAATCTTCAGTTTCCTTCCGTATCTAAGCCCATAACCCTTCAAATGGGTCATTTGCTACCGTACAGTTTTTTTATATTAATCCTTCTTACCTCATGCAATATCTAGCATGTTGGTACCAATTTAGAAATCCCTTTACTAGCGGGAATATGTATGATGAGCTATCTAATGGAAAGGTTTTTTAGAAGATCAATTGGGAAGACTCCACCTTCAATTAAAGAAGCTTTTTTTAAAAAGTATGTATAATTTACAGAATTAATTGTACATTTTGGCCATAAGGATATTGAGCAATTATTCTGTCTGTGCACTTTCTCAAAGAGCTAAATACAAAAAATAGATATGTAACCAGCTAATTGATGTTTTGTGCAAGGAATCTCTTTTCCAAGAGATCATTTGTCTTCTAATGGAACATTGGTTCAAATTCTAGTCATCTGTCTCTGAATATTACAGACCATTTTCAGTAGGAAAGCCCAGAACAATCTGCAAGTCAGGTGGTGGGGACTCAGAAGCACAGACACTCACAGCATCACATGAACGAGAAGCTGGTTCCCAAGAACCTGGGCGCCAACGTGGGCAGTCGGTGAGGGGAAGGACAGAGCTGGGAAGAGTGACACGGCGGTCTGGGCTGGGACGGCAGCGCCTGAAGACAGAGCTCACGCCGGCCTCCCTGAAGCTGGAAAAGGGAATTTCCATCAAGTCTGCCTCTGCGGGGAAGCAACGCTTCAGCTCCTGTGTAAAGAATGAGACCATACGTGAAGGTGACACCTTCTCACGACGGTGTGAAGTCTAATGCCATCTTTCTGTTGGAGTCACGTCTTTTCCCTAAGATAAAACACACACACAACCACACATTGTCTTGGTTACTTTTTTCTTGTTGCTGAGACAAAATACCCAACACCCAAAATGAAGGGAGGAAAGGTTTATTTAGCTTACAGTTTGTGGAGGTTTCAGTCCATACTTGGCTGGCTCAGAGGCAGAGTGGCACATGGCAGAGGGCAAACATTCATGGCAGCAGAGCACAGCAAAAACAAGCAGCAAAAGGGAGGGATGGCCACAGGAATGAAGCAGGCAGCCTCTTTCTCTCCCTCACAAACTATTCCTCCTAGGGTATAGCTCTCACATCCATAATCCCAGCAAACTATCTGCCCTAGGGCAGGTATAGCTCTCACACCCATAATCCCAGCATTGGATCATGGATCAGTCATAACCTCTGAAAGCCACCAAATAACTGCACGAGGATTTGGGAGGACATACGGACACAAACCATAACACACATACACAGGTGTGCACACAGCATGCACATGCTTCCTAGTGATTGGGCCACCTTCCTATGAGAATAGCTTCTTCTCCAAAGCTGTCAAATCTCCCTATTATGTCTTTCATACCCTGTGTACTTCTTCTGTTAATTATCCAGTGATGAGTTCACTCATAGGACACTAGACACTACAACCCCACTAGACTCTACACTGAACTCAGGCGAGAAAAGCACTTGTTTATTGTTATTATCTGTTTCTATTTCTACTGCCGTCTTTCTTGCACTTAGCTGGAGGAAACATTGGCATTGGGGCAAAGAATCATGTCCACTTAAGATGTTCCCAGTCCCTGAACAGCTCCTCTGTGCCCCAGGGAAGGTATTATTTTCAACATTAGGCTTTTGAGAGCCTGATATCTTCTGACACCTTATTTTTGAGGGGACAGAGGGATTGAACCCAGGGCCTTTGCACTGAGCTAAATTTTCTAAATTTTTATTTTGAGACAGGACCTCATTAAGTGCCCAGACTGAACTCAGCTTGCAATTCCCCTGCCTCAACCTCCCTGAGTGCTGGGATCTCAGGCCAGTACACCCAGCTGTGTGGTGTTCCTCGTGACTGTCACTTTCTCTCTTCCCGTAGCTCTCTGATTCACCAGGTGCCTGAGCTGCAGTGAGTGATCCTTGCTCTGAATTATCCCACTGCTCTGGTGACCAGGTGCACCACGGTCACTGCAGGCAGACCTCAGCCTTCTTGGCTGCCTGCCACAGAACCTGTGTCCCGTATGACAGGACTGCTTCCACTGCCAGAGCGGAAGGCACAGTCCATCTCCGTTAAGACTGGACCTGGACTTCATGTCTGTGTGCTGAGACTCTCTTCACCGGGGCCTGCTCAGCTGAACCAAGCGTGTGTTTCTAGGCTTCTGACAAGCAAGCTGCCAACCAGGCCAAACTGTCTGCTGGGGAATTGAGAATAACGGTCACCAGGCTAAGTGTGAGCTTGCTAAGTTCTCAGCCCTCCTTGACAGTTAGGGGGAACGCTGGGCACATTTAGCTCAGCTCCCCAGCTTCCCCCTTCTGTACTTCACGTGGTGATTCACTCCTCACTTGCAGGGTGGAGTTCACTGAACCAAAGTGCATGCTCACAGCCCACATCTGACCCAGGGCCACTCCTGCAGAACCCGGCCCAGGGCCACGAAGGAACCAGGTCTTCTGGGAGTTCAGGCGCCTGCATGAAGTTGGCACCAATGTCTTTGGCTGTTACCCATCCTCTCATCAGAAGAATGCAGGGGAGTTTGGGCTTCGACATTAGGCTGAAGCAACTCTGGCGTCTTGTGCAGCTCAGTGCTATATAACCTGTGCTGAGAACAGTTTAAATGCACCATTAATCCCTGGACCGTTTCGAGTTGTGGTGCCCTCTGGGGTTTCAGGGGCAGAGCAACTAGCACCACTTTCTCATAATTTAGCAACAAGCCCAGTGATATTTGGCTCTGTATCTTGGGCCTTTTCCACAGTTTTATTCCTGGTTGGATCTGTTAATCTTTTCTTCATGAGAACTTTCTTTGGCTTCACCCATGTGAAGGCCAGAGCTTGAGCAAGGGGATAACGACCCTGGCTTCTTCAGCAGGGGAGTCGGGTATGTAAAGGGAAGCAGTGAATCTCAGTTCATCGATAGGTCTAGCACCTCCTGCAGCACCTGGAAAGCAGCGGGCAGTCAGTACACATGAACCCAATTCTTTTCCAGTCTCCTGAAAGTAAAGCTCTGCATCCCTCAGCTGCATAATTTCTGTCCTTACATAGGATATTAGATGCTAATGGTGGCCATTATCATAATGTAACTTTTTTAGACACCATGCTGGTCATTTGTAGAAAGAAAATTTTGTACATAAGATGGGACTAAAAAATACAGTGTGTGTTTAAATTTTAAAATATATTACAGTGAAAGACAAACTTCCATCCAAGCACCTTACCATCCTCCCTTTATTTCCAAAACACTTGTCTTACTGTTCGTGGCACTTTCTGAAGCAGCTCTGGAGTCCTCTTCCCTGGGCATCATTAGTAGAGCTGTGATGCCTCAATGTTCTGAGTCAGTGTGAAGTGTTTATCACTCTTCTTCGGGCTGGGGATATAGCTCAGTGGAATAAGCACTTGCCTAGCAAGTGCAGGGTCCTGAGTTCAATCCCCGGTACCGCAAAAAAAAAAAAAAAAAAAAAAAACCCACAACAATATCACTCTTGTTCATGTGATTTGGAGGAAGAGGCAGAAATCACACAGGGCCAGACCCGGTGAATAAGGGGGGTGAGGAGAACACAGCGTCACATTTTTACGAGTCTGCCTTTCTGCTGGCTGACACTTGGCAGGAGCATTCAGTGTGTTTTTGATGAGACCTTATTAAGACACTCACAAAAGAGGACTTCCAGAAGTGTTCCAGGAAGTGCCAAGAATGATGGAGAGTGTGATGTAAGGGAGGATATTTGGGGAGGTGGCAATGTGACTCTTATTCTAGTAATCTTCTAAAATTGTAAGCATTCACCATATAATCAGATTACACTCATATTTTGTTTTGTTCCCTGTTGTGGTTTGAACACTTGTGTCTCTTCCCAGATTCGTGTTGCATCTGAATCCTCACTGCAACAGTATGAGAAGGTGGGCATGGTGGCAGTGACCGGGTCACAAGGGCTCCACTCTGGGGGATGAGATGAATGCCTGTGTCCGCTCCATCCCTTCCTCCACAGGATGGCAGAGCAGTCAAGGTGCCACCTTGGGAGCAGAGACTTGGCCCTCACGAGGTACCCAGCTTGCCAGTGCCTTGATCTTGCACTTCCCAGTCTCCCTAATGTAGGAAGTAAATTTCTATTATTCATAAATTACCCAGCCTGGCATATTTTGTTACAGCAGCACAGAGGGGCTGAGGCATCGATATAGAGATAAAGTTCAAGGTTGGTAATGTTGCCTTCACGCATGTTGCCAGAAGTACAGAGAATACAAATACTGAACCAAAATATGATGGTTAGGTCACACTAAGGAGGTACCAGGGACCTGTTTGAAGAGGGGACTCAGGCCCCCCTCATATCCGGGTGGGAGTCAGGGACAGAAGGGGCTCTGGGTGCAGAAAGAAAACACCTGTATACCTTGTGAGTGGCTGTTACATAGCATCTGCCCCTGACCCTGAGACTGCCCTGTCTTGAATCACCAAAGGTGAAAACCTGAACAATGCGGGAGATGACATTTAACCTGGCCCTTTCATTTTGCAAACAAAGAAAGAGTGACTCAAATATGGGACATGACCCGTCCAAGAGGATACAGCTGGCTAGTGGCAGTGCTGTGCTGCCTAGGGCACAGATTTCTGAAATTCAAAGCTTAAAAAAATCTACAAAATACCTGGGAGAAAATCTGACACGTGAACTTCAGAGCGCATCCCCCCAGCTGCACACCCCAACCCAACCACGTCTCTGTGCCTGGAGTCTAGAAAGGAGCCTGCTTTTGAAAATGTGCCTTTGCCAATGCAATGGTGCAAAGAATCTTGAGATGAGATCTGTCTGCCTGGGTGGGCTCTAAATCCAATGACAAGTGTCTATGTGAGGCAGAAAAGGAGCCGGTATGGGCAAAAAAGAAGGCAGCAAAGAGCCCACAGGATAACGCAGCCACAGGGATGCCGACAAACTCCAGAAGCTGAAAAAGCCAAAGAAATATTTCTTCCCTAAAGCCTCGTTCAGACTTCTGGACTCAGACACATTAGAGAATAAATTTGTTCTAAGGCACAAAGTTTATAGTGACAAGCTATGGTTACCCGGGAACCTCACATGGTGGGTATTAAAGAAGTAAATCCTGCTTTTATAGGACTCAGGATTGAACCCAGAGCCTTCACACTGGGCTACACCCTCAGCCTGTTTGGTTTTCTTTTTCTTTTTCTTTTTTTTTTTTAATTTTGAGACAGATTCTATACTCATTGGCCCAGACTGGGCTTGAACTTGTGATCTTTCTGTCGCAGCCTCCCAAGTAAATCCTACTGTTTAATTCTGCTTCCCACTGTTTCCCTCTTCCTGAATTAGGATGTTCACAGATCACTTGTTATTGTAAGTAAATGGCAGTTAAAGCTACCAGGACTCTGCTCAGCACCGCAGCCTCTCTGGGATCCAGGGTAATGTAGTGGAGAGAGAGACCAGTTTGGCTCATTGAATCTTAGGAAATTTTATTGATCTCATGATGCCTACGGGCATCTTGGGAACAGGCAATAAAATACCACAAGTTCAGCACTGGCAAGAGAATTTCCTAATTATTTATATACGTGCTCTCTCTATTCATGTTTTATAATTTTCCCCAATTCATCCCACCTGCCAATGGCCATAGTCTCCCGTATCCCACAACGTGCTTCAAATGACTTGTCAGGAGATCTGGAAGAAAGAAGCCTGCAAGCTTGATCTTAGCTTCCAAGTGAAGAGCAGGTGATGATTTGAGGTATCTAGGGCCCGTCCCGCTGTGGCAGCTTCTGAGCGCTGGGCTTCCGCATGTAAATCGTACCCCCCTTGCAAACACTGGAGTCTCTGGGTAAGCCTGGGGACCCTGAATATCTTGACACTTTGTTGCATTTACATCCTCCCCAGTGCCCTGCCTTTTAGTAGAAAAGACAAATACAGAAATAATTTATGCCGAATAGGGGGAAAGAAAGGGCTCCACCCCACCCATGAAAGTCCTAAGAGCAGAGGGGAGGCCAGCTCCCCACAGATAATGCTATGAAACATGAGGTTCAAATGGTGGAGAGTAGTAAAAGCCATGTCCAGGGAGCACAGCGGCCGGGGTGGTCTGAGCACTTTCTCCCTAGGCTGCGAGGTGCTGCATAGCATGCTGTTGAAAGAATGCATCTCTTCCCTCCCAGACACCCTGTGCCAGCCAAGGAAAGGACTTCAGACAGAGCAACGTGCTGAGAAGCCTGGAGAGCAGTGTGAACAACACGCAGTTGCACACAGGCCCCTGGCTCAGGCCTGCTCTGTGAGCCCCACAGCGGCCATCACTGTGCAAAGCAAGATGCTGCAGCACTTGGGCATTGCTTTAAACGTTCTTGAGTTTTTGCTTGGTGGAATGCAATTCTCTATAAAAGTCCTCTATGAAAAGACACCAGTCAACAATCCCCAGGACCTCAGGCAGACACTATAGAAGCGATTACTTCTCATAGTCCTGCGTTCAGAGCATTAATGCAACCTCAGTCTCACTGTGAAGTTGCATAAGCACCTGTCCCTGGAGCATCCAGATAACAGCAAGTGATGAGAGGTAGGAAATGATGGATGGATGGATGGATGAATCTAGATGAATCTAATGTTTTTCTTTTTCTAATGTGCACACAAGGTTTTTTCCTGAATCAAGTACATCTTCAGACAATGTTAAGGTACAAAGATAGAACTTGTTTGAGAATAGGACAAGTGTCTTAAATACACAGATGACTGTTTCTTCTTTCCTCAAGCTCTCAGGGGTAGCACTGGGCAGCAGGCTCAATTTTGACAGAACCCTTGAATCTTTTGGTCAACTATCCCTGACACTTCACTTTCACCCTAAATGAAAAGCTGCCTAATAAATTGGTGGAGTTCATTTTCAGGCTTTCCCTGAAGACTCTTTCATTCCCCTGATGGGCTCAGCAAACTGAGAATGTTCATTAAATTAAGATTACTATTTGGCTTTGACAGATAAATGTGTTTCCTGGAGCAATGTTGCTTGTACATTTAGAGTGTTGTATTGCTTTGTTTTAAGACATGAGATTGTTTCTTGGTATATTACCAAGAAAGCAACATTAATCTTGCTGGTCTCAAGTAGGAATGTTTCATCAAATACAGGAGTAGGATTACATCATTCAGGAATATAGATCTACAAGTCTTGCCGCTGTAAATCTAGGCTTTCACAAATGTTTGTACTTTAACCAATGGGTAACAAAATTCTCTCTAAGGTTTGCTGATTCATTCATATATTTTGTGTGTTTCTTCTTTCAATGCTATGTGCAAATTGCTTAAAATTGTTACTAGCACTAATATTACTGGCTCCTCTTCTATGAGCAGAGAGTACATGATTTGCCTACTGCCTACTTGGCTCTTCATTTCTCTTGGAGCCACTTACTTCTTTGACAAATTTCTGGAAACCACTTGTTCCATATCTATTAAACAATTCCATAAACTAACAGGAGAAACTGATGTTTTCCTCTTAGAATGGCTCACCTTTGTATAGTTTCCAGGTGGCCCTTGGAAAATATCAGCAGGAACTGAATTTGTTATACTTTTGTATAAGAAACCAGACTAATACAAATCCTTACTATTGGAGTCAATGTTGCTCTAATGTCTGTTACTGAGCTCTCGAATGTTATGAGCTAAGGTGGAAAATTTGGGGAAATAAAGGACATTGCTAGCTCTTTCTAGTCCAAGGTCACAGAGGACAACATTAGCACAGGAGCTTCTGACAAAGACAAGATCTCACCACTGACACTGAAAAAGAGTCTCCTGGCCTTGCACAAAGCAAGGAACAGCTCAGAGAACAGCAGGGTGCAGCAAGGGACCCCATCTCTGAGGCGGCTCCTGCTCAGGAGGTAGGAGCCCAAGTTTTAAAGTGAAAGAGTTGGGTGTTTTTCTAGTCATTAGTTTTAAAAACCAAGAAACCATAGTGGGCTATCACTTCCTGGCAGTAAGAATGGCTTTTATCAAAAAGACAAAACACAGAAATAGTAGTGTAGGTACGGTGAACACAGACCACTCGCCCACTGCTGGAGGGAACATAAATTAGTACAGTCTCTATGGAAAATAGCATGGAGGGTCCTCAAAGTATTAAAATGCCCCTGCCATATGACAGAGCAGCCCCAAACAATAAAGTCCATATCTGAGAGACACCTATGTTGCCTTAGTTACTGCAGCACCATTCACAATAACCAAGATATGTGATCAACAGATGCCCATCGACAGCTGAACAGATAAGGAAGGATGGTATATACGCAAAAAGGAATATTATTCAGTCAGAAAGGATGAAATCCTGTCAAATGTGGCATGGAATTAAAGAACATCCTTTTATATGCGATAAATTGGGCAAAGAAAGACAAATTCTTCATGATCTCACTCATTTGTGGAAGCTAAAAAAGCTGGACCCATAGAAGTAGGGCACGGACCAGAAATGTCTAGAAGCCAGGAGGGAGAATAGAGAGAGATTCAGTGATGGGTTCCAAAACAGTGTGAGGGGAAAGGTGCTTTACTGTGAAAGAGTACACTAGGAAAGCTATAGCCTACAAAAGTGAATTACATATTTCCAGAGAACTGCAGAAGTGTGTTTCTTCACACACAGAAATAATCGGACTTGACGTGAAAATGCTACTCACCCCGGTATGATCATTGTACACGTGACTGAATGAAAGCACTGCACCCAAAAAATAAGTACTGAAGGCATCTCCATTAAAAAAAAATACAACAAAAGACAAATAATCTTAAAGTGGGTGAATTTGTTGGATTCAAAAAAATTAAATACATGGAAAACATAAACTATGGCTGAGAAGACAGCAAAATAAGACCCAAAAACAGGGTGAAAGGGCACAATCGATGAGGACGATTTAAGTGAGTTTTTGTCCAACAGAGTGAAAAAATGCTGAAATAAATCACCCAGCCTCATTTTTATTAGAGGGTGGTACCAACTGAGACAGAGAAGTGGACATCAGTCAGCCTCTGACAAACAGAATCCACCTCCTTCTTCCTCACTAAAGTGCTGCGCAGAGTTCTGCACTTGAATCATTGTCCTTATTTCACTTAAACCAATCAATATTTATTCATCTCATTACAACAGAGCTCAAAATACAATACACAGATGCTTAAGCATTCACTTAGATTCATGTCGAAACTCCTAGATGATGGCAGTGGTGATGTGTGTGTGTGTGTGTGTGTGTGTGTGTGTGTGTGTGTGTGTTTGTATATGTTTTGCACACAAAGTAACAGCACAAATGGCTATTTTGGCATTTCAATGGGTCGCTTGTTTGGATATCCACATATTTAGCACTTGTAAGGTCATGGGAAAGATTCTAAGACAATACTTCTTTCAATCTTTTTACTTGCTATATAAGCCTATAGCTCTGTATTGTTTGTATTCTTCTTATGCTATTTTGTAAATGGACATCTGTTTGTTAATATGTTTTCCTCCTTTTATTTTTAAAGTAAATTAAAAAAAATAAAGCCAATACTCATAGTTCTGATTGAACTACCTCATCCAAAAATCTCTCTGGCCACTTCAATGCAGTTCCTCTTTCTTCTGATATCTTACAAGAGTACAGAGGCAGAATGGCTTGTCATTTAGGGATTGGTTTATACTGTGTGCATCGCAATGACCAGCTATGCATCACAGTGACCAGCCTTTCTAAGAGACAGGAGCAACCAGAACCGGAGCAGTTACTGTTACCTGGGAAACTAAGAAAATGAAGTACACTGGTGTGGGTGGCATCTTCTCTTACATCTTTGTGCGTGAGATTTCTCAGGTCAAGGAGATTGCAAGCTACTCCAAAGTAAAGACAAAGGCTTCGACTTCACCCTCTGCCCACCTACCAAAGAGCTAGTACACACAGGAGCTTTGATTATTTAATTAGTCTTAATTGTTTAGTATATTTAATAAATAATTTAATGAATTCACAGTTAGTAATGTACTCTAAAAGTATTACATAAATGATCTACTTGCTGTGTTATCAGTACTATTGTAAGTTATAGGGAATTAAAACTGATGGTATCTTTGCCCTCATTGGGCCTGTGTTCCCCATAGGGAGATGGGGCAATAAACCAACTGATGAAATAAGTCAATAAAATGCCAGATGGTGACCTGGGCCAGGAAGAAGAGTAAAGCTGGATGAAGAGTTGGAAACAATTGGGTTATTCTACTGAGGAACTGGAAGTGACATCTAAGCTGCTATGTGACAGATCCAAGGGAAGGTCACGAATATTGAGAACTGGGAAGAGCCCTCCAAGTCTGTGAGGTTGGCTTATGTAAAGAACAGCAAAGAGCCCCCAGCACCTCGTGTAAATGAATATGGAATGTTAACATTAGTTTTGATATTTTCTGTAGAAAAACTCAGAGCACTCATTTTCAAAAAATATTCTCACTTTTTGTGTTTCTTATGTATGCTTTTTGCCTTCATGAATGTTTCTAGTGTGCTTTGTTTCTGGTCTCTCAATCTTGCAATTTCAGTACTTCTCTCTTAAAGTTCCCTTGGGACTGGACGAACCCTCTCAGCTAGAGAAACACCGACGGTCTAGTCTTTCATGCAGGGCCAGCTCACGTAATCTAGTCTGAGTGAGTCCTTCCAAATGTCTTCCTCCTTCTGGCCATCACTGTGGTGCTTGGGTACAGGAGAAAGTCCCCATCAGGTACACACAGGCTCCCCAACATCCTGAGTTCCCCAGCCTGAACAAGGTCCATGAATGCTTGCCGTAGTCTGGCTTTCCTCGCGCACACAGGCTGACGCAGAGAGGAAAGGCTCATGGTTTATTTGGGAAGTGATACAAAATGGCGGGGGAGGAGGAGCTGAAAGGAAGCAAAGGCAGAGAAGAATAGGCAGCATACAGGGGGAGGCATCACAGTGAAGTGACTCAGCCAGCTCCCCACACGCGTCCTCCAGCTTCAGCAGCATGCAGAGTAGATATTCAACGATGAGGTGGGCGTGGTGGCGCATGCCTGCAATTCCAGCACTCAGGAGGCTGAGGCAAGAGGACCACTGTGAGTTCAAGGCCAGCCTGGGCTACATAGTATGTTCAGGACCAGCCTGAATTAACAAAGCTCTTTTCAACAAACCTCAAGAACAAAGCTCTTCAGAAGGCTTAGTGTTGGGCAGCTTCCATGGAGTAAATGCTTGTCCCATTGCTGAAATGCAACATCCCTGGAGGCAGAGCTGGCAAGAGAAACCTTCACCTGGCTCTCAGAGGAACCATGGGAGTCAGCCCAGTTGTACCACTGACTGGCTGCACAGAATCCCATAGCTACTAGAATTTATCACTCTGACCCCCTTCCCCTTCTCCCTTTCTTCAAAGTTTACCCCATGTGGATTTAAGTACTTACACTTCTGGGCATATTCCTGGGCCCCTTTGACAGCTAGTTAGATGCTACATCCCTCACTCTGTTGGGTGGCATTTTACCCAGCCTGCAAGAGGAAGTCAGAGCCTCTGGCTGTGGGGTTGAGAGGGTTCATATTGCACAGCCACAGATGGAGGCAAAGTGACAGCTCAGGCCAGGCAAGTAGCTGAGGTTCTAGGGGACAGGTGATGCTGGGAGCATCCGAGAAAACGAGG
>PVLD010016459.1:0-44940 GCA_004027595.1 Dinomys branickii | reverse complement strand
TGTGGAGCTATAAATTCCACAGACAGTTCAGCAGGCAAAGGTCTGCTGCAGAGGCTGCTCCAATGGTTACTTCTCTTTGGGAGAATGTCCCTTAAGCTGTCTGCTGAGATTTCCGCTTCTACTCCCTACCCCAAGACCTGGCCGGGCGAATAAACAGCTCGCCACCCCAGGATTCTTGCAGATAGGCCACTCAGGTGTTACTGCCTGGGTGGAGCTCCTTCCCCCCTCACAAAACCCGTTGGGGCACCTAAGTAGGTCTTCCCACCCGGGAGATCCCACAGTCCTTAAAGCTGCTTTGATGTCTCTCGCTGGGCTGAGCTTCTTCCCGATTCATGAAAAACTGGTTAGAGCGCGCACTTAACTCACCCTGTGATTGTGCAGACAGGAGTGCTGTTCTGATGTTTTTCCCTGGATGGAGATTTTCCCCGACTCAGAAATCCCGCCGGCCGGTCGCTGTTGCTCCAGTTCGCGCAGCGCTGGCTGTGGGGGTGGGGTTCTGAGTGGGATCCCGGAGCGCTGCCCGGTTTGGCACAGTTTGTCCCAGTAGCGCGTTCTCTGTCGGGTTCAGGAGCTGAAGCCGTTCTTCCCTCCACACTCGCTCTCTCGGCTGGTCATCTTCTTCCTGGAAGTCCTTATTTCTGTCTTCATATTGCTATATTTCATTGTTTGGGTGGTAATCCTCTGGGAGGTTCTCTCTCTGCTGCCTACCCGGTCGCCATCTTCCCGGAAGTTAAACTTATTTTCAATACAACCTGAATAATATGAAAAGTATATTAGAGTCTATTAAGCAAATCTGCAAATGCTTTAGCAATGATAGCTTTGTGATATTACCAAAATTGTGCACCCTTGGACTTTTTGTAAATAAATGAAGGCCTGTTATGTCAAGGCATTAAATACATAACACTCCTATTTTAACTTTCTGGGTGAAACAAATTTGGTATTCCAAATTTTATCCATCAGCTGACTCAACAACTGGGAAGCCTATTTACCAAATCTTCGATTGTTTTAAGGTCATGGAGGAGACATATGAAATCTTCAGCTATGTCAGGCCTCAAAGAACAACCAACAGCATGGAGTGAAAGAGAGTCAGCTATGGCTGAACATGTCTAAAAGGGACCCATTTTAAAACTCAGATCTAGTGAATTGCACAGCTCTCCAATGAGGCCTTTTGCTTTATTATCATGAAACACTTGACCACATGAAATTAGGAGAATGCTAATTACAAAATCAGCACTATATAAACACCAAGACATCAGGATCAGAGTCTTAGTCCCAGCTAACCATCATTAATTCTCATCCTCATTTCTGAACAATTAGTATTTACTATGTCAGGTTCTTTGTATATATTTGCTCTAGTCTGCACAATCATTCAGTCAGGGAGGTATTATTATCCACGTTCACCTTGAAAACATTCAGAGAGATTGACTTTCCCAAGTTCACCAAGCTGCTAAATAGCAAAGTTAAAACTCAAACCCTAGACTGACCCTGAGGCATTGTCTTTGCCAAATGCTTCATGTTCTTCACTGTTATCACCTGCTGTTTTTGCTTTGAATATCTTCCTTGCTCATCTCAGTCTGCACAATTTTCAGTCATTCTTCAAGCTGGTCCAAGTCCAGTACTCTCAGGACGACCTCCCAAAACGTTCCCACCCACCACCTCAGCATAGCTTCACAGCCCTTCCCACCAGCACAGACGCGTAGACCTGATTATGTCTTCAGTGTAATCACTGTGGCCTTTGGCACTGTCCTTCCATTATGAGTAGTATTTTAACTGTGAGCTTTTTCACTAATACATTTGGAAGACATTTGGAAAATAAAAAGTTAAAGTGTCAGAAATATCATATATCCTGCTACCCCAAGTGATAAAATTTACCACTCAAAAATACCAACTTCAGCATTTTACTTTAAGGAAATAACACTTTAAAGACCAAGCTGAAGTTCACTTGATACACTTCCGAATACCATGCTCTTCCTGTTTGCCAAGAGGCAGCCACTAGACAGAATTTTTTGCCTAAACTTTAAGGCTATGTTTTTGATTTTTTGTTACATATTCTTATATTTGTAAGTAACGCATAACATTGTGTAAGAGAAAAAAACTATAATTATTTCATTGTATTTTGAAAACATTGTTTTCATTCATTATATTTTTAAAACAAATCATATGACCATTTAGATATAATGTATTTGCTTAAGTTGCTGTATAGTGTTTCATTTTATGAACATTAATGTTATTTATTTAATCTTTCTTTTAAGGACATTTGAATTCTTGTGTGAAAGTTTTTCAGTGCATTGTGTTAACTTTCTGTTACCAGAACTAAATATATGAGATAATTAAATGAAAAGAGGAAACGTTTACTTTGGCTCACGGTTGTACAAGTTTTAGTCTATGGCTACTTGGCCTCATTGCTTTGGGCCTGTAGTGGCCTGGTGTGCTCATGGCAGGCGCACGTGCTATAGAAGGCCTATTCACCACCTGGTGACTAAAAAGCAAAGAGAGAGAGAGGAGGGAGTCAGGGTCCCCAAGTCCCCTTTGAGGGACAGCCTTAGTGACTAACTTTCTTCCACAAGTCCTTCCCTTTGAAAGGTCAAACACGTTCCAGTAGTGAGACAAGCTGGGGACCAGCCTTCCACATACAGCCCACTGAGAGGTATTTTGGCTCAAACTACAGCAGTCGATTTCCCTTTTACTGTTAGCTACTAAATTCTGTGGTTAAAGTGTTGCTTTGTGCTTTACACTCTGCCTGCAATGTAGTAGGCGCCCCATAAATGCATGCTGAATGAACTGTTGAACATATATGAGGAAAGTAATCTTTGACTTTGAGAAAGTCAACACGATTACAAGCAGCTGGAGGGTGACTTCAAGGATGTTAGTTGAACTGACTTTCTTTGAGTTTATAGAGATGGGGAAATAGGGTAATAAAAAGCGATACTGAGATGAGCATGGTCAAACTAGTAAAAAATTCTGTCGTGCTAATCAATTTTGTGAAAGACTAGTAACAGAAAATATGTAAAATAATTAATTAAACTATGAGCCAAGATACTTAAATATGTGTAAGAGCATTTGGAAGGCCAGTGCCGATTTATGGCTGGGCAGCAAAAGCTCTCTATCCCCTTGTAACTCAGCCATCTCCATGAGTCACCTTGGAGAAATCCAGTTACCCTGAGTGTCTGACTTGCAAAATGTCAACACAAATATTTTCTCAGTGTGGCTTCATGGGGATATGTCAGCTGTGTTTGACACGCATTTTTCTTTAGGAAAGGGCCATGGTCTACTTCCTTAGTTTCATACCCTCCTTTGTACTTACTTGCATATTCTGTGATTTTCTGAGTATCCCATGTGGAACTCACCCAATAATGGAAAGAGAGGTGTGAGGTCAGGAGGTATGGGTTGTTGTATGGAAGAAATGAGTTTGTATTTATGAATCTTTAGAATAATGTCAGGCACATAGAGCTCAATAGCTAATACATATTTACTAACTCTTCTGTTTTATTTCTTACAGCAGAAACATGAAACTGTTATGAAAAAAACCTTTTTTTTGAGACAGGGTCTTGCTATATAGTTCAGACTGGCCGTGAACTCATCATGTAGTCCAGGCTGGCCTTGAACTCACAATGATCCTCCTGCCTCAGCCTCCCAAGTGCTGGGATTACAGGTGTGCACCACCACACCTTGCTTGAGACAGCTATCTTCTAAGCTTTATTCTCAATTACCCAGGGTGGAGCCAGAGCTCTGTTTGTTTCTCCAGCCCCAGATTTTAGTAAGTTGTCTGAGAATGCTAGTCAGTGAAGGTCAAGGATTTCAGCAATGGATGAAGTGAATTCCAAAGACCACCTATCTATCAGGAGAAGCAAATGATCAAAAAGAGGCAGCAGGGTTGAGCAGTGCCACATGATAAAAATGACACTTTATTAACCTTATTATTTCTTTAATTTTTATTGGAATATGTTTGCAGGATGTAATGATTGCATTCCTTGTGGGGGGTTGTTAAGTTGTACATAATTCATCTTAATTATTTTTCACCCCTTCCCACTTCCCCTCCCCCATCTCTTGACCCCCTGCGTTTTGCACAAGACCTGTCTCCCTATTTCTTGTTGTCGTTTCCTTTGCTCTTTATTTATATTTTGGCTTTCTCATATATAGGAAATCATGTGATATTTAAGCTTGTGTGTCTGATTTATTTAACTTAAGATTATGGTCTCAAGGTGAATCCTTTGCCTACAATTGACATATAGGTCTCTCTCAAGATTTAGCTATTATGAATTGTGCTGTTATAAACACGGGTATACATGTATCTTTGTAGGATGAATTAAGTCTTTTGGGAAGATACCTAGAAAAGGACTTGCTGGGTCAAGTGGAATTTTAAGTTTCAGTTTGTTTGAAGCATCTCTATACTGGTTATACTAGCTATCCATAGTGGTTATACTGACTTCCATTTCCACCAGCAATGAATAAGGGTCCCTTTATCCCGATAGCCTTACCAGCATTTGTTAGTATTTGATTTATTCATAGCCATTCTTTCTGGATTAAGATAGAATCTCATTGTTATTTCATTTGCATTTCTCTGATGGACAGGGATGTTTTTAATGTATCTTTCATGTGTTTATTTGCAAATTGTACTTCTTAAAAATGTCTATTCATTTCAGCTGCCCATTTTTGAATGGGTCTTTCATTTGGGGGGAGGTCTAATTTTTTTAGTTCTGTATATATTCTAAATATTAGTTCTCTATCTGAGGAGGAGCTGACAAAACTTTTCCCCCATTCTGTAGGTTGTTTCTTTATTCTTGTTTATTTCCTATGGTGTCAGAAGCTTTTTAATTTGATATTGCTCCATTTATTGATTCTTGGTATCACTTCTTACGCAGTCAAGGTTCTGCTCAGAAGGCCTTCACCTACATCTGTGTCTTCAAAAGTTTTACCCCTTCTATCTCCCAAGAGAGCATTTCTAACATCTAGATCTTTGGTCCATTTGCAAGGTTATAATTTCTCATGTAGCTTCTTATGATGTTGATCATAATCTGAAGGCTGCAGGGTTATTCTTATTTCCTTATCCATTCATTCATTGATTCATTTATCAAATAAGTGCTTAAGAGGTACCTGGGACAGTTTCAGGTGCTTGGAATACATCAACTAACAGGCAGGTGCTTGTGCCGCTGAGCTATGTCCCTGGCCCCTACATCAACTAACAAAGACAGAGAAATTCCTGTTTTGTAGCTTATGTTTTACCCTGAGGAGACAGAAAATAAGCAATGAATAGAACAAGTAATATAATAATAAAAGATTGGAACTGCTGTAGAAAAAGAAAATGTAAATTTGGGTAGCTAGGATCAGGGCAGCCTGATAAATAGTTTGTAGCATTAAATAGGATGCTCAGGGTAGGATTCATTGAAAAGATGAGAACTTGAAGGAGAAGAAGAAATTAATGATACAGATATTTTCATGAAGAAGAAAAGCTAGCACCATGGCTTTCCCTCTTACATTTAAGGTAGGAAGACCTGTATAACTGGATGAGAGTGGTGCAGAGCAGAGGACAGGAAGTAAGTCAGGATTAATGGGAGGCCAGACTCATGTAAGGCCATGAAGGGTACCCTGAAAACACTGGCAACCCACTGGGGGCTCTCAGTGTTTTAAAAACATCATTCTGACCATATTATGAAGCTACTGAGGTTCTCCAAGAGAGAGATGGACCTGGCTCCTCTTAGGAGGGCAGTGAGAAATAATTGGATTATTTTTAATCTAGAGCCAATACCCTAGTTGGTTAAAAATAGGTTACCAGAGTAATAAAGGGGACACGAATGCCTTCAAAGATTTTTTTTTTGACATATTATCTAAAAAGAGGGAGCATCCATGCACTGAACTAATTGAGTAAGGTTTGAACAAAAACATCAGAAATTCTTTCTGTTCAAGACTTATTAATCATCTGGTTCTACAAGGCTGGAGTTCAAGAAAGAGGTGTTGGCTGGAGAGATAGGTTCAGGAGTTTGTGACACATGTATGAATTTAAAGCCATAAGGTTGGATCAGATCGCCAAAGAAGTGAGTTCATGCAGAGAAGAGGACCACGAATTCAGTGCTGCACCAGAAACTCCAACATTAAGGCACTGGGGTGAAGAGGAGAAGCCAGCAAAGAAAAACGAGGAGTAACCAGAGATGCAGGAAGGAAACAGTGTGACTCACAGACACCAAGGGAAGGAAGTATATTAAGGAAGGGGTGATCTGGTATGTCCAATGCTGAAGGTGGGTCAAATAAAATGAAGCATAAGAATTGACCACTGAATCTAAATCCATAAAAGTCACCTGATAACTGAAAGCATTTTCACTGGACATGCTGAAGAGTGGATAAAGCAGAATATAAAGGTTAATTGGAGACTTCAAAGTGACCAGTAGAGAAATACATAAGGCTAATCTCCTAAATTGAATTTGAACATCTCTCCTTTCAAATACTCCTCTTTTGACCCAGTAAGATGCCAAAGAGATCCAAGTTAGAATTGTCCTAGTGTCCCTTTAGGAGAACTCTTGTATTTGACCATTGAAAATGTAAATATCTTGGAATGGGTACCTCAGAGTTATTAGCATAGTTGTATGGATTTGTCTGTTTGCAGTGAGTTCCTGGAGTGGCAATAAACTTGCAAAATCTCAGAGCTATGAGGGATTTTAGACATAATAGAACCCAATTTGTAGTACTGCAGAAGTACATGTAGGAAAAGTAAGTGACTTGCTCAAGGTCACATAATTGATAGATGATCCTGGAGTCCAAGATTCCTGTTCTTATGCCTTTTCTATTGCATAATGTTTAATTTTGGATCTCTTTCAGTGTGTATGTAAGACAAGTAAAGACTCAAGGAATGCTAAGTCACTGTGCGAATGAATACAGTTATAGTTAAACAAAGATGAGAGAAGGTTAGAGCATGTGAGAGAAAGAGTTGAGGTCCCGCAAGACCTATAATTTGGCTATGGGCTCCGGGATTCAAGGAGGGAAGAAAGCCAGAAGGAGAAATTATACTAGCCGAGGGAATAGTCACTGAGAACTGCAGACTACCTAAGGAGTGTATTCTACCTTGAAAACATCACAGATACTGAAAATTGTTTTAAAAGTAAATGCAAAGTGTTAATGAGGGTTAATGGAAGGGGCCGAAGATGGAGAAGCTCTTTCCTAACAAGAACTGGAATGATGACATTTTTTTTCCCCTATGCTTGCTGGCAACATAAAAAAAACTACTGACTTGGCAGCGGCAGGTTTACAACTCCCTGAAAATAACCAGATACAGGAGGTTTCAACTTGCTGGAACTCTTATTATATGCTTGAATGACTCCTGGAACAAAGAAAAGCTGTGCATGATTGTTTAGGAAAGTATAGATAAACAAAGCATATGTTTTCTGACATCTCTTGACTGTAATCTGATAGCTGTGTTATATTGGCCTTTGTTCGTTTTAGGGTTCCGTGATGAAGATGACTTTAGTGGTTTTAAGTTCAGCACATAAATAAATGATGTCAAGACTCCACTTTAACTTATGCCCCTCAATTTTTCATACATACTTGCTCCTTTTCTTTCGGAAAGGGAAATGCGTGTTACTTGTTCTCTTGGAAACACTCCATCCTTTTTTATGCCTTTCCTTTCTCTTTTGAAAGATCCCCCTCACACTGCATAAATAGAAATGTCCCTGAGATTCATTTGATTTCATGGATGGCAGAGTACTCATTTCAAATAACTTTGGGAGAACCAGATAAAATAGCTACACTGTACTGCATTACCTGATTTAGTGCTGGGAACTGTTAGGAGACTAGATGGCTGTGGGAAATTGTAATGGGAAACTCAGCTTAGCTTTCACTTTAAGTTCAGTGCTTTGAATCCAGCAGAGCTGAGGGTAGTCAAAAGTTATTACTATCTGATTTGATTGTTCACTGTTCCAAGTGAAGTAAGTGAGTTGCCTCTGTTTTGCTGGTAGTAAGGAAAATATTCTCATCACCTTGGTGCTAAATGGCAGTTCTTGAGCAGTGTCTGCAGAGATCTGGCTGGAAAAGGTGACTTGTTCTTTCTCCCTTGCAGCTATTAGTTTGTCAGGGTGAAGGCATATTGAAAGAGCAGTTTGGGGAAGCTTACACCTCTGTTTATCAGGCTGTATCTATTCTTGGGAGAAAAAGAAGCTATCCGTTTCCAAAGCTGTCAATCCAATACCCCCAGTCACTACTAAAAGCCACTTCAATTTATTTCTTCAGTTCTTTACACTTTGCAGGGTGTTTATTGTAAAGATATATTAACCAGTAAGATGCCTTTAAGATAAATGGTGCTCAACTTTGGGAAAAGATAGCAACTTTTGCAAAGGCACCGATGGTGGTTGAAGTAGGAGAAAAAGTAATAGTGCTTAACACAGCTGGGAGCAACATTCTCCTTATCGCACTCTTTTTATTTCTTTCAGTGTGCAGTTTTCATCCTTATTTACTTGTATTTTAATTTCCTTTCCCTTCATATTTAACTGCTTCTTCGTATCCACTCCTGCTTCACAGTTTTTGTACCTGCTGCCCTGATTCTTCCCATCTTACAAGGAAGAAGTAGGCATTTAGACAATATTGGATCTATCACCCTCTCTGTGGAGAGTCGTAGCCCGAGCAGACTAGTATTTGTAGTACAAGAACACAAATCTTGATCTTGGTAGCTAAGATGGGTTGATTTCCTTTGCTTCAAGATGTTTACTTGGGTTTCCAAGGGAAACCGAGGAGGGCTGGTTTCCCTGGGAAGTCAACCTCCAGCAAGGTTGAGAGGAAAATGACCTTTAGTCCCTTTCCCCCACGACAAACAAAAGAATCTTTTACATTGTCTTATTGTTAAAGTTTAAATGAGCCCTTAACAATATTCTAGGCGCCAATGTTATTCTGAGATCTGACTGAGTCATGGCTCTGGCCTAGAGATTTGCTAATAGGAGAAATTCAGGAATGACAATCACTAGAAAGATAATGGTCATCTTTTAAGAACTACAGAAAATATGAGTTTTGCCAAGTAGAACAATGTAAACATAGAATTTTTTTTGTGTGCTATTCTTTTGTTTGGCAAACAATTGTATTTCACTTTTAAACAGATGAATAAATTAATATGTGACAGGTTATATCCACGTGCCTTTCATAATTGAATGCTCAACAGTAACTATACAATAAGCTTGGAACCATCAAACTGAAACACAGCATTACTTTTCATGTGTATAATCTCAGGCTAATTTGAAATTCTGGATCATTTTTCAGATTATTTGGAAATGAGTTCATGTAAAAAAATCAGAAGGAAACTTAAATATGGACCATTATTTAGAGTTGCCTTTATTCAGTTTATGTTTGGACTCTTGGGTAAATTTGAAAGAATTTTGTTTCTACTCTTAATTATTTTGTTCTTAAGTCCCTGAATTTGTCTACGAGCTGGAGGTAATGTCTGAGGGTTACATGATGTGGTCAGGATACTCAATTGCTTTCTTTATCTTACCCCTTAGAAGTCCAAAACACTCTCTGGTAAAGACGTTTTTAAGTGCTCCTTGGACAAACCCCAACCTTATGATTTTACCCTCCTGGCTTAGAACCTTTTTCTAACTTTATTTCACAGACTGATATCTTCTAGTGCATGGATCTCTTTTCAATACCTGATTTCTCAAGTGACTTTCAAGTTCATATCCTCGAATCGACATTTTCCACTCATTTATGTCTTAGGTCAAGGGTCATTTTCCCCAGTTGTTCAGTATCTTCTTCTTTATGAATATTTACTGCAGTTAGTGTTGACAGCATCCACTGAATAAAATCTGTAGGCCTTTTATATGTTACTGAACAGGTTCACATTTTTACATTGGTGTGCAGTTTCACATTTCACAATAAACTCCCAAAGGCTAAAGTGATGTGTTGCAAAATATCTATCACACACCCCACCCGACACTTGGCCTCACATAATTCTGTTTTCATATTTAATGAAAAGATAGAATACACTAAACACTAATTTGTAGACAAAGTGCAGTCTACAACTGTGTCTAGGTATAAAAATACTCCACCTTTGCTCTAAATTTCTCCTCTTTTCTGTCTTTTCTATTTAGATTTGTCTCGTTTCTCTTTCTCTCTGCACTCTTTTCAATCCATGGTATTAATTTTTGACCTAGTATTACAATTGGAGTAAGAATTCAAAGTGCATGAAAAGAAAGTATTCAACATCTTTTATTCATTAATGCAATAATTTCTGCTCTGGATTTTAAAAGCTTCAGTGAATAAATATAAAGTCTACCTAGAAAACAATCAAGAAATCAAAGACCATTTAAGTGAGCTTGCATGATTTAAGAATGAAAGAAAAAAGATCATTTTGCTTACTGGTGCTGAGATGAGGAAGAAGAATAGGAAATTTCTGAGATGTTACATGGTCTATGAGAAAAGAATGCAAGCTTTTGGGTTAGGGACATAGTTCCATGGTAGAGTGTCTGTTTAGCAGGCACAAGAGGCCTTCAGTTTACTCCCCAATACCAAACAAACTCAGCTTTAGAAGATATTGAGAGAGGGTGAATTATACTTGAGTATATGTACTATGCAATCCACTATGTTAGGTGGTTGATGTCAATACACCAACCCTAACAGGGAGGTGCCATTAATCCTATCACCAAGAAGAAATTGAGGCTAAGCATAAGTACTTCTTAGGATTAACCATTAATAAGTAACGGGACT
Organism: Dinomys branickii; assembly: GCA_004027595.1. NCBI lineage: Eukaryota > Metazoa > Chordata > Mammalia > Rodentia > Dinomyidae > Dinomys > Dinomys branickii. The sequence continues at coordinate 34,266 of PVLD010016459.1, read as the reverse complement.
GAAATTTAAACCCAGTTTCATCCCCCAAATCCATGGTCATTTTACTCTGGTGACTGCATCATAATTTCTGAGGGAATCAGCTAGATGCAGTTTAGGTTTTAAGCCCCCTAATTCACTAGCCTCTATCTGTTTGTCTTGTTGGATTTGTTTGTATAGGAATCTTGGAGAAAAATAGCTTTTAAAACTATGTATACCAACCAGAGAGAAATTTTTAAAAATTCTGCTAGCATATGTCAAGGTCAAAAAAGTAGAAAAATCAGATATTGGAGCAATTCCCAATAATTTTATCAACAGCTCTGTTCTTAGTCAAGGGGGCGTATTCTGTGAACTCCTCTGTGAAATCTAAGGAAGGCTTCTTTAAAGCTACGACTGCTTCTGCAGTCTTGGAAACTTTAACTACCCAGTCAAAATCTTGATTGAGTCAAAGCAACCATTTGTCTGAGGGCTCTGTTGTTTTTGTTAAAGTTTTGTGAAAAAAACACGGGAGGCCATCATGGGCTGGGTTCTGAGGTATCTTGGGTGGAGTGCTGAGGAACATATTCTCTTTTATTTTTAAGTTAGTCTGGGGCTGGGGATATAGCTCAGTGGAATAAGCGCTTGCCTAGCAAGCGCAGGGTCCTGAGTTCGATCCCCAGTACCGCAAAAAAAAAAAAAAAAAAAAAGAAAGAGGGGGTAAGTTAGTCTGTAGTCTCTTTGTCTGAAAAGTGAGAACTTTAAACTATGTGAATGGTTCTTAATGGAAAGCTACAGCATTAAAAAAAAGTAAACTGAATGGAATCTATGGATACTATTCTTGAAAAAAAAGTACATGCCCGGAATTTCAGAAATTTTGCATGCCATCTAGTGGACTCCCAGGGGTCCAAGGATCCCTGATAGAGTCTCTGGAAGAAACGGTCTCTTCAGTTCCTTCTAGCTAAAATATTCTATTGTTCTATGATAATTTTATGTGATATAATTTATATAATATTTTATGATAACTTGTGTGACTGTTATGGTGCAACTAAAAACTATTTAGGTAGACTTAACTTGTATAGCTATCAGTGACCAAATATCATCTGACAGTTTCCTTTTTTTCTCTCCTTTTTTAAAATAGCCTTTCTGAACCTCATCTACTCATCAGAATCACCTGGGGAGCTTTTAAAACTCTCAATGCCTGACCACACCCGAGATCACTTAAATCAGAATATGTGGGGGTGGATCCCAGATACCAGTTTATTAAAGCTCTCCAGGTAGTTCCACTGTGCAGGCAGGTTGAGAGCCAGTGCTCTGCCATGATTAAAACAGCTTCAGAAGTTTCAGATAACAGAGACATCAACCATTAGCTAAAGATGAAAAGATGTTCTATTCTTTCTCTGCTTTCAAAAGTCTGGTATTGAACACTGTATTTTCAGCTGAAAATAAGGGTTTGAACACTCTTGTGTGTAATTATACCTCGAAATGTGCCATCCTCTTGGGTAAGCTGGGCAGATGTCACAAATACAGAACTACCTTCTGGTACTGTGTAGATGTGGGAGGGGCTATATTAGGACATGCCCTGCTCTTCTATAAGAACATGTGAAGAAATACTTGTTTTCAACCTAAGAACAATTACAAACTGTGTGCAAATTGTTTTATTATAAACTCATTGTTGGTCTCTATTTAACTGGCAAATCATTCACTCTAAATTTATCTACTCTCTGCATGGCATTGACATTTGCTGGCAATACTAGGGTTACTTCACTTACAAGAAAAAAATTCCAAGGAAAATAGTCAGTGCTCCCATCTGACCCATTAATTATTTCTAGAGGATCTTCAGAAACTTGGATGTTAACTTTTCTGCTCTCTTGTTAATTTTGACTTTTCATTGCAACTAGAGACGGAAATAGTGGTCTTCATGAAATAGACCAGTAAAACCTTTACTTCGTCAGACCATCTCTTCAAAGAAAGAATTTTCCCTGCCAGAGCTTAGTGCTCAGAAATGAGCTGTGTAAGGAAAAGTTGTTTGTTTTCTAGAGTTTTACAAGCCAATTTGGGATACTTCATCAGCCAAGTTTTTATCTCTGTACTAGGCAACAAGTACATGTTTTCAATTTGAAAAAAATGTCCATCCTTGCTTTCTGTGGCATCTGTGCTACATTCAAATCACTCCACAATTTTGTGCAGACAAATCTTTCCAAGTCCCATGGTCTGTGAGTAATAGGGGTCCATGAAGATTGAACAGAGGCAACCTGTATTATAGTGATTTCTCCTTTTGTGGGTTTTGCAATTTCCCGACCAAGCTTTGAAGCTTGAGGATGACATTTTGAAAATTGGATTTAACTACCTGAAAACTTGTGACCCACAATTGCCAGCAACCAGTTGGTAGCCTGAAAGGCTCCCACTTAGTCATGATCATCTGTTTAGCACTTCTGTTTAGAATAAGGTGAAAGTTCTTCAGAAGGATGCCTGATTCATAGACATCTTTTATGTTATCTCCGTTATGAATGCTGTTCAAATCCAGAGCTGAGGGAGAAGTCAGATACGAATCCTCGGAGTCATTAAGTGGAGGAATCTGAGTGTAAATTTCAAGGCACCAGTGAATGCTCCAGATCTCAGTAGTGACTGTTGCTATCCCAAATATTGTCACGGAGAAAAGGGCACCCATTAATAATTAGTATTCTGAACACATGGAAGCACTTGGGAAATCTTCATTTCAGACATGATATTTTTGACTACAAAGGGTGATGACATACATATGTATGTGCAATTATTTCTACACATGTTACATTTGAAAACTTGCCAAAATTTATGTTGCCTAATCTTGATAGAAACTAGGAGCAACTAAACAATTAAAGCAAAAGGAGAGGTGACACTGCCTTGCTAAAGGGCTGATTCTTCAGTAGCTGTCATTCACCAGAAAACAAAACACTGGCTATTAGATTGGCTTTGATTATAGCACAGCACTCAGTAAGTACTCAATAATAAATAGGAAAAAAAGGATGAAAGTCCCTGTAATGTATATTTCAACATGAGAATCCAATTGTGAATAGATCATATGTGCATGCTTTTCTCTAAAAAAGCTTTCTTTTTTCTTTCTATAAAATTGGTATCAAACCTTAAAATTCTTACTAAAAGTTTTCATAATAAAGTTATTGCCCTTTCAACTCAGACTGCTTTTACTGTTATCTATGGTTATGTAACCATGGCAACATCATTGGGCTGTGTACCTTAGGTGCTAAACTCCCCTTTTGCAATGGATCCATTTATACTGTATCATCTGTACGTAGAGGGCATGGGATAACTGGGAATAGGATTATATTCGCCATATTCTTTTGTTACTGGGTAAGTTGTGTCCCCAACATTCACAACTCAATATGCGATTATATTTAAAGATAGAATCTCTAAAGAAGTAATTGAGTTAAATGAGATTTTTAGGATAGGATCTCATCCACTATGTTCTACAGAAAGGAAGTTTGGACAAAGGGCTATAGGGAGAGAAACCCCGTGAAGATGGGTCAGAGATGGCCACCTCCATGCCAAGGAGAGAGGCCAAGAGGAACCAGCTTTGCCAAATTTTGATTGGGGAACGTTAGCTTCCAGAATGGAGAGGAAAATACATTTCTGTTGTTTCAGCTGCTCAGTCTTTTTATGGCCACACTAGCAAACTAATACACCTTTCTTGCTTTTCTAAGTTGTTATTTCTCTATTTCAAATATTAATAGCTCTTGAAAGCTGGAAGTAAATCTTAAGATTCGTATTATATGCAAAACTTAATGTTTACTTTTTCTGCACCTCCTGGACTATTAATAAATCTGAACATGAGATGTTTTTCCCAGTCTATCTCTGTCATGGATATTAACAGCTACATATTTCTTAGTTTTTGCAATAAATTAAGTAGGAGATCTTTCATGAAGTTCCTGTAAATCAGAAAGAGTTTACTGTATACTTAGCTAAGTCACCTGAATAAGATTTTCTATCTTGGCATGTGTCTGGATCATTACTGAAATGGAATTGGGGGAGGAAATGCCAATAGCTCTGGATTCATTTTACACTGTGAGGATGATTACGCTTTCTCCCCCATCTTACCACCTTGCCTATTCTAACACTATGGCAGTGCGGAAATACAAAGACACCGAAATAGAGCAGTGCTTAAGACTCTGTGGTTACCATGAGGGTGTCCGCTGGGATCAAGTCTAGGGTGGGGGATATCATGGTCATCTGGGAAAATGAGGCAGCTATGGAGGTTATGCATTAAAGCACAGCTCTATCTTCCAGGTCTCTCTTCAACTCACAGTCTGAGGGAGAAAGGGTACTGTTCAAGAACCTCTGTTTTTGAGTAAGGAAAATTTTCAATCATTTAAGGTTTCTTTTAAGATTAAAGTTCTGCATAGAGAAGCTGCGTAATGTTTGGATTCACTAGTGTTCATGTGGTGAAAGTGGCTTTGATTAGGTTTACCTTTAGATTGAGAATTTGGAAAAACAATAAATAAAATAATCTATCTCTTTGGATGATGTTAGGAGTTACCCTAGGTCATTCTCTAATTAGGGATTTAAAAACAGCAATTATTAGGAATTAGATATTAGTTGGATCTGGTGTGTTCTAGAGTTTAAAAGGTAAGTATGATATGGTGCATGCCATACTCTGTGTACTGAGAGCATTCTAAAGGATATGTGTGATGGTCATGTGCAAGAAGTCCTGTACAATCATGCTTAGTGAGAAGTCATGCTGTAGTACCCAAGCATGAAATAGTTAACTTAGATGTCTTTTGAGTCTACAATTTGTTGTGTCCCTATAGATAGAATTCGCTTGTACTGGTACATTCTTTGTATGCTATTAATCACAAATCTCTGTTAGTAGGTACTTTGATATATAGGTAATGAAGGAATAATTAATGCACATAATGATCCAAATTCATCACAAATATGTTTTCTAAATCTTCAGAGAGAATAGTTATATTTCTCATGACCAAATTTATTTTTTCATCATACTCCAATTCCCTTGGAAGTAGTAATATGTACGGTATGGTGTAGTATGGTATGATATTTTTTAATACTCTAACTCTATGGAAAGTAATAATTTGTGTAGTATGATATAGTATATAGTATGATTAATGAAAAAGTAGGGCCTTTGGCATCAACTTGATTTAAGTCCTAGTTCTTTATCTGCCAGCCTAGTAACTTCAGAAACATCCTATTATGTCATTCTACTCAGTCTTTGCATCTGAAAAGTGGGCACAAAATTGTATACCTTTTGGGATGTTGTGAGGATTAAATGATAGGAAACACAGAACTCATGCTTGCTACGGTTAAGTGCTTTAAAATTTTTAATTCCTGTCTTCCTGGCCTAGCACGCCTGACCACATCAGATGATTCCTAAGCATATAAGTAGACTTAGGGGCATGAAGAAGAATAAGACTAGGAGCAGAATATGTTCCTTGTAGGAAGGGCTGCCTTGTAGCAAAGACCTGCTTTCAGGGTGTTGGCTGCTTTGGCTTTAATTTGCAGGCTTGTTTTCTTTAGGATAATGAATTTTTATTTAAATTTGGTGAATTTCCTTTGAGCTCCTTTTAAGTCGTCTGAACACGGGAAACACTTTTTCATGCTTTTAGAGTTTTTCTGATTGACTTTGTTCTCCAGAAAGGGCTGAGTTTAATATTCTAAGTGATAAAAAGTGCCTTTGACACGATTGAAGCAATTTAATTAGTAAATCTGGAAATTATAAAGGATTGGAAATCACACTCTCCATGCTTTTCATAAAACAGAGTGGTGAAACTTCTGTTAGGTGCATACTACGTGTTCAAATAATTCTGTACCCCACTTATTGAGGGCAGTGATGAAATGGAGAGAATTTTGCAAAAGACCTACTAAGGGAATCACATGATTGCCAGTTACGCGGTCAGTATCCCTTACGGTTCAAAACTCTTGTGGAAATCACAACTTACATATGGTACACATTGAGCATCTGATCATGTGGTATACTTAAGGCTACACATGAGATTTAATGTTAAATAAGAATAAGGAGGAGCATAATCATGAGGCAGTCTCAACGTTGAATTGGCTGACCCCAGAATATTTTTATCTTGGAGTAAGAAATGTGCAGAGCAACATTTAATGTTGTAGCTAATAGGATTTTTAGTATCGGGCTGTCCATATCAAGATGATGATAGTGTGTGAGTTATTTCTAGCTAGTTTACCATAAGAGTACTCTCCTATAGTATGTCATCACTAAACAGGCAACATTGCTATATAACTGCTGGGCATAAACATAATAACATGTTCAACAGTAAAACTATCTACAGTATATAAATACTGATGCTGTACTCAAAAGCACCATCATTTTTTATTGCCTTGGTAATGGAGTGTTCCAGAGAGACATGTATACGGATGATTAGTGATTGGAGGATTTTTATTTTGCCGGTATCTTCAAATGTTTAAAAACAACCTTTATCATCAGCTTTGGGAGGAATCATAGAGCAGCTGATTTCTTTTTCAAAAGCAAATCTTAAGGTCAAGTCCGATTGTTTCTTCCTAAATCACAGGTGATGGTAAGAAATATGAGCAAGTGTACCTCAATTATGGTACATTAAAAAAGCTTACTTTTACCCATATTAATAACATTTGGATATTACTGTAAGAATTAGGATATAGTTTTTACCCACAGCACTAGCTTGTAAATAATGGTGAAAATTGGGTAATCTTTATATTTTCCAGTACTATTTAATGATATTTTAGTACATGACAATAAAGTGTGCAAAATGAAAATAGAGTTAATGGCTGAGTAATTTTAAGATACACTTTCAAATTTGCTTTGCTTTCACATATAGACCAGCCAGATAGAATGCTATAAAGTTTAACAGGAAGAAATTAGGCATATGCACAGCGTTGACAATCAGAAAGAAATTATATTGATAAAGATAAGATATAGATCGTAATTTAATTTTCATTCACATGATGTTTTTCTTTTGCACTGGACCAACTCCGCAAAATGCACTTGGATATCAAGTGTGTCTGAAAGGGGTGGACCAGGTCTGAGAGTTGAGCAAGGCTTAAGTCAGAATACAATTCATTAAAATTTGCTGAGGTCAAAGCGACATTGTTGTAGTTCATGCTTGCAGTATCTCATTATCAGACCTGTTGTGTGGAGTTGGTACATGTCCATCTTAGTTCTTTTTATTTCCCCTTCCCTCCCTTTCTTTTGTCTTCCCCCATCCTTGATCCCCTTCCTACGTGACAAAGATCTACCTGTTTCCTATTTCTACCTTTCATTTTTCCCTTTAAATGATGTGAATTTTGGGTTTCTCATATAAGAGAAACCATGTGATATTTCAACTTGGGTTTCTGATGCATTTCACTTAATATGATTGTCTCAAGGTGTGTCCACTTTCCTGTGAATGACTCAAATTTATCCTTCCTTATGGCAGAGTAGTGCTCCATTGCATATAAATACCACATTTTCTATATGCATTCACGCACCAATGGACATATGCGTTGTTTTCAAGATTTAATCATTATAAGTAGTGTTGCTACAATGGGAGTCTGCATATATTACTGTAATATGATGTCTTTAACTCAGGGCAAATGGACTTTTATGACATTTATATAATCTTTTTCAATTCTGTTGTGCACAGATAGAGTTACATGATTTGATAATTTGAAGGATCATTTCCGAGACCCATTTGAGCAAGAAAATTTCCATGGATCTACATTTTGGCCCATATATGGCATATATTCTGTAGCCAACATCTCATCATATGTATAGAAATTGTGACTCCATATAGATTATTAGCAACATTAACAACATTTTGACCTATTGCCAATGTTTCAAGCTTTGGTACCTGTTTGATAAATTACTATAAATCTCAGCTCTGGTCAACACATACAAAGTCTGCCAAAAGATGTATATACATTTCAGGAAAAGAAACATAGTGTGATGTTTTTCCAACACATGGTGTTACACTCCTATGGGGGACCCTAGAGGATGTTGCATATTGCAGAAAACCCTGTACACTGCCAGCCTTTAGAGAAGAAATTGAAAATCCATGTGCAATAAACCAATAGACATCAGCAGTTAATGCTTAAATTTTTTTTGACCAAGTTTGCATGCTTATATCTGATAATCTGAACAACTAATTTGAAGACAACAACATGCAATATAACAACCATTGCTGAATTCCTACTATCTTGTTTAGTGAAGCTCTGTATCATTTCTAATATTTTTAAATTAGTTTTTATTCTTTGATCAATCTTGCATTCTTACATCTGGTAATCTGAGCAACTTCATTGAAGATAACAATAGGTAATACAACAACCATTGTTGATTTCCTATCATCTGGTTTTGAAATTATATATTGTTTTTATTGTTTTTGTGTTGTTTTGTTTTTGTCTTTGTTGCTGCTGTTTTGTTATTTTTTCTCTATAAAATAAAAAAAAGAAAATTCATGTGCAGCAATCTCAATGAGCAAGGTTACTCAAACAGCAGTTCACCACACTAATAAACATCTGACAACTAATGTCCACCTCTTTGAGCACCTCTTGTAATTATAGAGGCCAAAGGTAACTTGTATCAACCTCATGATGTCTCAATAAATTTAGTATTAAAATATTTCTACAAGTTTTTCTTTTCCTGAAGTGTATATACATTATTTTTGGCAGACTCTGTGTGTCAGCTTATTTGAATGTTCTTTACAGCTAGTTAAGTTTCCCATTAATAAAATGTAACCTGTCCTCAAATTTAAAAAAGTAATGATTCTTAGGTCATATAATGAATGATGTGGAGGCCTTTCAAACATGTGGGGATAAGGCTGCTATAGAAATTGCCTTCCAAACAATTGCAGGTTTTTTTTTTTTGATTACTCACCTTGAGAGTAAAGGGTTACAATCTGTGCATAACACTCCTGTATTGAGATTTGCAATAGAAAGTAAATTCCCTTTAGCATGTAGCTGCATTCCCATTAATAAAGATTTGGGCTGGCACATATGGTTTGCCTAGAGCTGGTTGTTTCATTACTTCCTTCCTTTTTAAATTTTTTTTTTTAAATTTTGCAAGGAGCCCTAATTTGCTCCAGCTGCTGTAAATCGGTTACCAGTATATTTCACATCTTCAGCTTGCACTGACATCTGTAAATATAAGGGCACATTTTAAATCTTTGATTATGTTTGTGGAAGTCCATGGTCAGCTAGGTCCAAAGTTTGTCTCAGGGACATCGCTAAGCATATTTCTCCTGGCATTACACAGCAGAATTCACAAAGATCCAAGTGGGAATACACATTGTCCAATTGGAAAGACATCAGCTTCAAAGAAACAATTAGACTCCACCTCATGCACTGCAATGCAAGTATGAATCACGTGACATTCAGTGAACTATCTTTATGCTGTTTTCTAGAAGCTTGAGGGCACTAAAATGATAAGTAGGAAACAAGAAGAGAATCGCTGTGCTCAGGGAGCAGTGAAGTGAGACAGTGCTGATGTTTGGCACCCTCTTACTCTTCTTTGGGAGCCCCATTTCTCTTCTGAAGTGCTCTCTTCTTTGCTGTCCTCTACAATCAGTGAATGTCCACTAAAATTAGCAGAAACTGGTTTAAGTTATCTCTTTGGAGGGGTCTTTGCAATTGTTTTGATCACAAAGACAAAGTTTAAATTAGGAAAAATATTCTAAGAATGAAATTTCAAATTCCATGCTTGACACTTGGCTACAAGGGGAGGTACTGGTCAGATAAAATCAGTCTGACCAGAATACCTGAGAAGTGGGCCCTACTTGGCGGATCAGCCCGTGGGGAACACGGGACATATGCCTTTGTGCAGGCTTGGCTGTGGGAAACCTCAAGGGTTTGATCTGTGCTCACTGTGGTAGGTTGATGAGGTAATTCACCATTCTGCTGAGGACAGCCTGGCACTGTTGCCCACCTAGTGACAGCCCCAGGGGGCCCTGTGGAGCTGGCTAAGGTTCTTGTTCAGCTCCACATCCCCCTGGACTTCTTCTCTGGACTCTTGCTGCTACCTTTCCCTTCCACTAGTGCGGGAGCCTCTGATACTCACCCTAAACATTCAGCATGCTAAGCTGTCTGGGTCCTCCTTGTGGGGCGTTAAACTGCTATGGTCACGAAACTTAGCTGTCTACTCAGAAATTCTGTTAAGTGTTCTCAGAGTTAGTGGTGCTGGCCCACAAGGTGAGCACTCAGCCTATATGGCAAGTTTCACAGGCAGACATCCAGTAGTCCAGACAGAGGGCTCAGGAGAAAGAGAGGGGATGGTGTGCAGCCCACTGAGAAAAGCAACCTACATGCTCTGGAGTTAGATTGCCCAGCTTCAGAAACTGATTCAGTTATTCACTAGTACGACCACAGAGCAGACTAAGTACCTCGTGGTGACCCACTCTCATCACTGGTAAAACAGAGATAATGATGATACTACGTGGGATTTAAATGAGCTAACACACATAGAAGGCTCATGATTGTTCCTGGTACATAGTAAGTGCTAAGTAAAATTTTGCCAATATTTAATATGGTTATATCTTCAAAAAGGTTCACATTAGGAGGAGTTCTATAGAAAGAACAATTGTCACAGGGTAGTTGAGGTTCTGGTTTTTTTCTTTGCTTCTTTAAAGAGCTTATGTCTATAAACACTCTCATTGTTTAAGTCAGTAAGTTTCTAAAATATCTTGAGAGTGCAGGGCTGGTATCTTTGATGTTCCCTGAAATCTTGCCTCTGTTACTGGTATCATTTTCATGCTGAGTTAGCCAATAGCCTAGAAAAAGGAAAATCAGTTAATGAAAATCATATATTTTACTTCTTGTCCACTTATCTTAGACTTTTTTCAAAGGATTTGGGAGACTCATGCATGTTCATTGTTTTCTTTTTTAAAAACTAAGCTCCATATTTTATTCAAAATTGTCCCCCTCCCCCTAGTTCCCTTTTGTGTTGCAAAATCCCATCCAGAACACAGTGTTAAATTTAATCATGTGTCTCAACTGTGACTTTTCTCAGTCCCTGCTTGCTTTTGGGGGATTCTGAAGTTTTGAGGGCTGCCAGTAAGGTTTTTGTAGTACATCTCGCACTTGGGATTTGTTTCTTGTTTTTTTTATGCTCACACTGGAGCTAGAGGTTTTGGCAAAGAAGATCACAGACGTAAAGCACTGCTCTTAACATATCACTTCTCAGAGCATCTTTTCCAGGACGCAGAATAGCATCAGCGTGCCTTATCATTGTGATGTCACCCTCAATCACCTGGCTGAGATGGCCTTTGCCAGAGTTCTCCACGGTCAAGCTTTCCTTCTTCTCTGCTTTATTTACTGTGTTCTTTAAAAGGAAGCCACTATCCAGCACCACGTTTGAGTGGGGAGCTTTGTTTCATCTCCCTGTAGGCAGAAGTTTCTCTCCTTCCTCTCCCATTAATTCATTTATTCAAACATTTATTCCTCTCAGTATGGGCTCATGGACTCATTGTGACTATTTTATGTTTCAAGTTATAATTCAATGCTACTTTATTTTTTCCAAATTTGTTAATTTTGTTTTCTGATTTTAGGACAATAATGCTTATTCTTATTTTTTTCCCCTGTGGCTTGTGTGTCAGGAAACCAGAGAGAGAAAATTTCATTTTATCCCTGGACAAATAGCATCCTTAAATAAAGAAGATGGCTTCTCTTAATTAGTAATATTCCTTACCCAATTAGAAAATATATTTTTTTCTTTTCTACAGCATGAAAGTTTCACCTATTTGATTTGAACTGTATGTGAAAGTAGCTTTATGTGTTGGTGTGCAGCTGTTTTTATTGTTTGGAAGATTAAGTAGCTCAGGCCTTAGTAAATATTAGGGCAATGATTATAAAGTAGTGTGATTGAGTCAATTATCACCCAGGAGTGGTTTAAAGTTAAATGTTAAGAGGGATGCTCATGAATTTGCCTATGCTTAGGAGAATTAGCAGTTTTGATTGCTCCTTTAGAAAATGTATTATGAACACTTAATTCAAGTTACAGTAGTATGACATTTCTGACCTAGTCTATATGCTTAAACATTTTTGTATTTATCATGCAGAACACATGCATATTTATCAGTGACCCAGAGACACATTGCCCTGTTACCAGTATCATTTTTATCATTCAGTCCTAAGTTTGGTGGATCATCTTTCAATGCTAGGTTTTATTAAAATACTTGAACCTGTTTGGGCCAAAAGTTATACTCATGTGTGTGTAAAAACGTAAATGTAAATGTCTGCTTCTAAAAGGTGATAAAGCAAAACTCAGTTTTGTCACTTTGGATACACAGTTCTCTGGTGCTGAGTGGAGATTACTCATAATTCAGAGTAGATAATTTCTTTCAGTTTTGTACCTATTTGATTCATTTCAGGATTTCAGTGCCCCATACATTAATGCTAATGCTAATGCTAATGATAATAATAGCATTTCAATTTTGGGGGTATTTAAGATGCTGTAGACACTGCTGAGGTATTTTGAAAATAGATCTCTAATGGTAACTCTGTAAAACTGGCTTACTGTTATTACCACCCGACATATGAAGGTATTTGTTCCTCAGAGAGAGGAAGTGCAGTGGTCTTATCTCTTTCAACACACCAAGCTTATACCAGTTTGGGACCATTATGTGTTTCCTTTGCCTTGGATACTGTGCCCCTGCCTAACATTTGCCATTTGCATAACATTTGTTCCTTCATTTGGGACGCAACTGGGACATTATCTGCTCTTTGAGGTCCTCCCCCCACCTACAGGTAGTATTCTATTCTAAGCCTCACTCCTTACCAACTTAATTTCAGAAATTACTATTTTGTGTGTGTGCCTTTTGAGACAGTATTTCGCTGTGTCATTCAGGCTTGCCTGGGACTCTCCTTGTAGCTCAGTTGAAATCATCTTGTTTCACTTGTTTCGTTTCTTTTCACCTCACCTACAAGATTTAACCTCTAGGAGGCATGGGATTTGGTGTTGTCACCACCAGTGTTTACGCGGTGAAGAATAGCTGCACAATACACATTTGTTGACTGAGTTAATAAATAAATCCTATGGGACAGTAAGAGGCAGAACTGGACTGCAACCTAAATTCGGCTCCAAGGCCTGTGGACTTTCTATACTTCACTTTGTGTTTGGCTGGGTCTAGTGATAAGCAACTCCGTAAATATCAGATCGTCATCTTTTGGATCAAAACCTCATTTGAGTTTTTTGAACCTAAAAGTTTTTGAATTTTGGCAAATAATTAAATCTAGTGACCCAAGTTAGCAATTGTATTAGTCTCCTCTCAGATTCTAATAGCACAACACCACAGACTGGGTAAATTTCAAAGAAAATAGCTTTACTGTGGTACTCATTCTGTAGGCCTAAGGTCAAGGGGCCATATACAGTGATGGCCTCCTTGCTGGCCGAGACTCAAGGTGAAATGGGGCATCACCCAGTGTGAGGCAGGAAGCCTATGCTTGTGGCGTATCATGTGGTCTTTTCTTATAAAGCCACCATATCTGATCCTGGCAGTTCTACCCTAATGACTTCATTTAACCTTAATAACCTCCTAGAGGCTCCATCTCTAAACACCAAGTGTGGATTAAGTTTCTACTCTTTTAATATCTTACAATGAAGAGCAAACTCAGATATGAGTTTCAGAAGGGACCTCAAACTACAATATCAGTTATTATGGTAATGCTAGATATTTATTACATTTTTATGCATTCTTCATGTATTTATTCCATAGACTCTGAACTTTTCAAAAAGCCATTCTTTGTTAGGCTAATTCAAGTTATTATGAATACATAAAAGTAGGAGAGAATGTACCTTGTATTTCTTTAAAAATCTTTCACAATCCAGAATTTTCATGAATTTGGGTTGTTTTTCTTAACAGTTAAGTGGAATTAATGAGGTTTCACTGAATTTCTAAACTCTTTTTCTCACCAACAGATGTGTATAAATGTCTCTTTTGGGGGAATGTAAGCCATCATGGTGTCAGGAAACTAGGCCATGATTGAGACATTTGAAGGAAAACAAATGTTGAAGAACAGCTGACTGCATAACTAAGAAATCAATCACTGCCCAGGATGCTTTATTGGCATAATTGGCAATGATTTATAGAATAATGGCAAGAGTCCAACTGGGCATGTGTATCCTTAATACCATTATAACACCCTGGCAGGGATTCTTAGTGAAGAAAACATTATTGGACCCGGGAAGAAGTTTTAGAGATACTTACTTAAATTAGCTAATAACTAACATAAAATTTTCTACTGATTTATTTTATATACTGGTGTGATTTTTTGACATAGTTTAATAGAATCTGGAAGCAAAAATGTCCTTAAATAAAAAAATACTTCTCAAGAAGCTGTATAATATGTTGTGTTTTGCATATATCTAGTATGATATTGCATGGTGAATCAATATTGTCAAGTGAAAAGTTGTGTAAAGTGACTTTGTTGAGCGCTGAGGACACAGGAAAGCTGAGTGGCGGTGAGCGTGCAATTGGCCAACTGACAGATTCAGTTCATTTAAGAGGAGTAATGTAAAGTTTATCTACTGTGTTGCATCTTGTAACTTCCTTGTTAAATTTATTCAGGAGAGATGGCTTTAGTGATTGTTCTGGAAACTAACTAGTGAGTTGTGAGGGATAATTAGCAAAACTTCCTGTTTCTTCTCTTGGAACAGATGGATATTTTTGAAATGCAGCAGAACACTGAGCTCAGTTTGAGGGCATGCATAGCTGAGGTGCTTCCGTTTGTATAATGAGGTGCTACTGCTTGTACTCAGAGGTCTACAAACTTTTATTTGCACACTTGTATAACTTAGCTGTCTCCGCAAAACTACACAGCTAAATGCAGCAGCCAGCATTGCCTGGAGGAAGAGCCTTTTAAGGATATTGCCCCCAGACAACTTTGTTTTCTTTTTTGCCCTGTTGGTTTTATTCTACCTAATAGAGTGCACTTAGTCTACCTTATTATCTGGCCTAGATGAATGCTAGCATTTGAAATATCCTAGACCTGTGCATGGAACTTGCCAAAAGGTATGAAGCAAGGAGTCACTGCTAGTTTCAAGTGTTGGAAATGGGAATCTAGGATCAGCAAAATAGTGGAACGATACACACAGACAGAGAGAGTAGTCCATCTATAAGAATTTTCTTTTTTGATTGAGTATTCTTATAACTGCTCCATGTGACCTATCAGGTTTCGTGGATGATTAGAATAGCAGGGATCTTGAAAGGGCCTCCCTATTTCTGATATAATTCTTGCACGTTAATTTCATTGCAAACTCTTGAAGGTACCTTCCATGTTGGTATTTTTGAAACTTATGAGAGGAGAATTTAATAAAATGTGGCCTTTTACTTATAAGGATCCCTTTCCAAGGAAGAAAGTTAGAAATTTACATGCATAACCTTGTATTTTTTTTTTCTTAAAATCACCACCAACAGTGAATAAACTCCACCTCCACACAACCTGAACCTGCCCTTGTTCAAGAGAAAGAGCTCCTAAGGTCAAGAGAAACCCTCTGTGAATTTCCAGAAGACAAACAATGACTTGATAGTTCCCATGGGAGAAGGATTTAAACCCTTATCTTTAAGTTAACTTGACTATAACGCAAGAGAAGCTCAGAAAGAGGATGGAGAAATGCAGAAAGAACCATGGGGCTGCCACAAGATTTGGTGCTTGTTCAACTTCATCACCACTGAGTGATAACAGAGAAAGATGTTAGGGGCTTGTTTTGCTTGAAACTTTAGACTTTGAGCTCCTTGAAGGCAAGTTGAATAAATGTTGAATTTTGTTGAATTTGAAGAGAATGTTGAGCATCAGTTTCCAGTATCAGCAATTAAAGTAAGCCATTGTGACTGATCTAGATACCAGGTTATTAATTAATTAAAAGAGAAATAAATCTTAAATTGCTTCAAGCTACATAACCTATTTCCTGATGTGTACAATGTAAGAAAGAGTAGGAATATATCTTTTGGGTAGAACACACACACAATCATGTCTCTTCTTTGCTTAAAAAACCTGAATAGCTTATTTCTAATTTAAAGTCTAAACACTTATCATGGCATTAGGCTGTAACATAACTTGGCGGTTTTATCTTTTACCCCCTTCCCAGCTCCCTTATTGTGTAGTCTCCTCAGAATAAACAGTGTCGAAATATTCTTTCCTGTTTTCACACTGAATCCTGATGTTGAAGTTTACTTTCTACCTCGCAGGTGCACTATTTTTTTTGCAGGAATTCCATACTGAAATGTAGGCTTATTATTACTTCCTCTATGAGAAATAAAATCCCTACTTGCTTGAAGACACTGCAGGAATCACTCTTATACTGAGCACATAGTTCTGTATGTTCCAGGAGAAAATTCATATTCCTGGTTGTGGTACGTTGGAAACTGAATCCAGCCCTTGTTTCTCTTTTTGGGCTCATCTCCTGCCATCTATGGCTCACAGTGGGCTCTGCTTCCAGCTTTCACACATGTGTTTTGAAAACTTGGAGTGTTTCTCTTGTTCCGTTTACACTCCGTTTATCTTTGTGTCCTTCCCCTAGCAAATTTCTGCTGGCCTTTTCAGCCTCAGCTCAGGAGCGCCCCCTTAGGGTGCCATTTCTCAGGTAAGTTCCTCAAACCTCCCCCATGGGTCCACTTTCTCTTCCATTTATATGGTTTTATGGCATCATATGCTAACTCTACCCCAGAACTGATTATGTTTTTGTTGTTTTTGAAATTTGCTGTTTACTTATTTGTATCCATTTACTAGATCTGTTACTTGAGAGCATGATGTCTTGTTTACTGTGTATCTCTAGGCAAAATATAGTACTCAGCACAAATATCTATTGAATAAATATATTTCAGTCTTTGGAGATGACTATAAACAACTGGATATGAGAGTTATAAAGAAATAAATTTATATTTTGCTTACATATCTTTGAGTTCATTAGAAGGCCACTTATGTGAAGAGATGTTACTATAGCACTTATATTGCAACAGTATAAGTTGGATGTCAAGGAAATTCTCATACAAACTGTAGGCACGTATCCTTTCTACCTCTCCAGAGGAAGAAAAAAGCAGTTTCCTGCTGTTACAATTCTTATAATAATACGTTAATATCACAGTGGGTAACATGTCTTAAAAGAATCAGAAATTGATCCAAGGACATAGGAAAAATCTCTAGTGAAAATCATTTTAAGTTTTTGTACAGAGAAGCTTTTAAGATATCACTTAAATGAAAAAGAAAGCTTTTAAAACTACACAGGTTCAAGAGCTACATTCTACATGAAAATGAAAAATAACAACAGAAAAAGAATAGCACTGTATTTTTTTTTTTTAAGAAAAGAAAAGCTATGAGTACATTCCCCTTCCTATCCTGTCTTTACAATGATAAAATACTTGGTTACACTTGTGTTTTTGTGTTGTTATATATTTTTATATTTAAAAATAGGAGCACTTAGAAATTGGTGCAGCCGTTTTATTTCAGCTGTGTCAGCCAAGGTAAACTTCGAGTGTTCTGGCAACATGGCAGACTGAGCACAGAGATTGGAAAAGAAAATATAGGATATACAAAGGAATAAACGAAGAGAAAGAGAGAAAAGCCATATGTGCTTGGAGAATTTCAATGCGTTCATGGCAAATGGAAGAAGAATACAAGCCTGTTGATGGATTTTTTTCACTTTTATTAATTGAGGAGATATCAACCCAGGATATTCAGAGAGGGGGTACAATAGTGGAAAGAACTGATCTGCCAGGAAAATCTCAAGAGCAACTTCAGCTCAAAGTTGGCAGGTACAGCAAGCCCATCCATGTTTATCCTTAGCTAGTAGGTGTACCAGGAAGACAGAATGCGAGGAAAGAAATGATCACATAGTAGAAGAAAAACCTTTAAGTTTCAAGGAAGATTCATGTTTTTATTCTTATTGAAAATTCCTATTAAGTGTTGAGACAAATGAGTGAATAAAAGATTACATATAGACCATGAATTTTCAGATACTGAAAACAATCAGTATGTCTGAGAAGGTTCCAGGAAAATGATTACAGACTACAAAGAAAGGAATAAGAATTAAGTTGATTTTCAGGAATTTTAAGTGTATAAGTTATTGAAAACAGTAGAGAAAAGGCTAAAAAGTTCTAAGAAAAAAATATATCCAATTAGAGCATGAAGGAAAAGCAAACTTTTGAAACACACAAAGGACTTAGAAAATTCACTTGCAGATGTTCTTGCTTGAATAATTACTTTATGGTATACTCTAGAAAAATGAGAGTAAAATCTGTGAAAGAGAAAAATAGAACGTAAAAGAAGCTGTGGAGCTAAATGGACTCCAAAGAAGAGATACTGCAGCATGGCTGTTGTGGTAGAAATTTCTGAATCCCCTTGAAGCCTGATTTGGTGGAGTAAATTTCAAAGATTAGTACTGCTTAAAAGCTGATGATATGGGTGACAAGGTGAAGGTGGCATGATACTTCTTAGATGAGAACACAGAAAGGAGAATTATAAAAGGAGAAATAAATAACTATATGCATATCCCTCAATTTTTGGTCTGGCTATGTCCAAATAAACACAATTTGAAAATGTTGTCAGTCAGAAATGCGTTTAGTACACTTAATGAACTGAGCATCATAGCTTAGCAATAAAGTTCAATGTGAATTTTGTTAGTTTCCTATTGCTTGGCTGACCTGGATCTGTGGTTCACAGCTGTTGCCTAACATCATGTAAGAGTATTGTACTACATATCACTAGCTCGAGAGAATGTAAAAATTCAAGATTTAAATTAAGATTTCTACTAAATATTTATTGTCTTCTGTGATGATTAAACTTAATTGTTAACTTGATTAGTTTGGGGGCCACCCATGGAATTAGTAAATCTCATTTTTGGGTATATCTTGGGTGAGTCATAGAGGCAACTTTGGGGTCTATATCTGGCCCCTTGCCACTTACTTTCTGTGCTGTTCTCCTGCTTTTCTTACTGGCCACCATGAATTAAGCAGCTTTTCTCTGCTTTACCCTTCCACTGTAGTGCTTCTGTATTGGAGCCAGCTGACCATGGACTGAAATCTCTGAAACCAGGAGCAAAATAAAGTTCTCCTCCTTTAGACTGTGAGTGTTAACTGCTTTGTTCCAGCAATGGGAAAACAGATTACCATATGGTCAATATCTGGCTCCTGATCCCTTCTGCTCAGCACTATTGCCCTGCTCAGCTTTCAGGTTATCATGAGTTGAACAGCTTTCCTCTGCCAACTCCTTCCATTACTACCATCAAGCCAGCCAGCCAGCCAGCCATGAACTTAACCCCCTAAAACCATGAGCCAAAATTAAACTTCTTGTTCTTACATTGTGTTGGGGGTACTTTTCCCCCTAGAAATGGAGAAGCTGATGAAACTCTTTCACATCATCATAAAATTTAATTGAACCATGATAAGTCAGAGATCATCTATAGAGGAAGGAATCTAAACTTCTCAAAAGAAGATTCACAAATAGCTAGCCAGGTACCTCAAAAAATGTTCAATATTATTAACATCAAGGGCATGGGAATCAAAACCACAATGAAATAACATCTCATCCTAGTAAGAATGGGTATTATTAAGACTAAAGATGATAGATTTTGGCAAGGATATGATGAAAGGTAACTCCTGCACATTCTTGGTAGTAATACAAATTAATATAGCTATTACGGAAACTATAAAGTTTCCTCAGAAAACTAAAAATGTAGCTAGCACATGATCTAGCAACCGCTGTATTGGTTAGGGCTTTCTAGAGGAACTGAATCAATAGTGTGCATGCATGCATGCAGGCATGTGTGTGTGTGTGTGTGTGTGTGTGTGTGTGTGTGTGTGTGTGCATGTGCATATGTGTGCATGTGTGTGTGTGTAATGTCCTAGATTTATTAGAGGCGCTTACAGGATAGGCACTGGGAGAGTTCACCATGGCCATCTGCATGCTGGGGAGCCAGAGGGTACAGTAGCTGCTCAATCCAAGAAGATGTAAATCTCAGAAAAGCAGGAACCAAGGATATAGCACCATTCTGAGACTGAAGGTCTAGAACCTTCTTAGAGAGTAGCTAGTGGCATCCATGTCTGAAAGGCTGAAGAAGCTGGAGTCTGATGTCCGCTGGTGATGGAAATACCAAAAGATGCACCTGCTTAAGCGCAATAGAGCTTTTCAAATTCAGGCTGACTTGTTCTCCTTCCTCTTCACATGTCATCCTGGCTGCAAGCCAACTGGGAGGCGTCACCCAGTCAGGGGGTTCTTCCTCCCTCTATTTGCTAGGTACATGCTGGTCATCTCAGAAGAGACAAACCCAGAAGTGCTGTTTACTAATCTACTAGGCATTTCTTACTGAAGGTTAATCCTTGCACCCCTACTGGGTATACGCATATCCAAAGGCAATGAAATCAGTATGATGACAAGACATTTACACTCCATGTTCACTGCAGCACTATTCACACTAGCCAAGAAATGGAAATTGCTTAAATGCTTGTCAGATGATGAATAAAAGTAGTATAGGTACACAATGGAGTACTATTAAGCCATAAATAGAATGAAATTCTGTCATGTGCAGTGACATGGGTGTAACTGGAGATCTTTATGTTACGTGAAGTTAGTCAAGCACAGAAAGACAAACATACACCATGTCATGCATAGATGGACTTTTAAAAGGTTGATCTTATAGAAACTCAGAGTAGAATGGTGGGTTATCTTATCAGAGGCTGGAAGAAATGGGATTGGGAGAGGGATGGGGAAATGTTGGTCATTGAGTCCAGAGTTACAGTTAGATAGAGGAAGGAGTTCTGGTGCTCTGTTGCACAGTAACATAACTATAGATAATAATGTATTATATATTTCAAGAAGTTAGAAGAAAAGATTTTGAAAGCTTTTACTATGCAGAAATGATGTTAGAGAACAATAATTTTAACCTGATATAAACATATATAATGTATACATGTATTGAAGCATGCTATAGTATGCCACTGATCTATGTAATTTTTATGCTTTGATGTATTAGCTAAAAACAAATCTTAAAAAATTGAAAAAGGAAAGCTTCTTGGAATCACTTTTGTTTTGAGTTGATTGAGGTTGTACTATTGGATTCTGTATCAGCATGGTTTTGGTGATAAAACTACCTCCAAGTAACAGGGGTTTAAGAGAGGAATACCACTGTGTCACATGAAAGAAGGAATTTCAGAGCTGAGGGATGGCTTCAAGATCATTAAAGGGCAAGAACTCAGAAAACAAAGAATGCTGGTGAGCTTGTGGTGAGAAAGGAGTGTTTCTTCCACATGTTGGTGGGAATGTAAACTAGTACAACCACTATGCAAATCAGTGAGAGAGTCCTCAAAAACTAAAAACAGACCCTCCATTTGACCCAACTATATTTCTTCTGAGTATCTTCCTGAAAGAGTTAAAAACATCATGTTACGATGATACATACCTACCCATCTGTATGGCAGCACAACTCACAATAGTTAAATCTTGAAAATGACCCGTATGTTCATCAACAGATGAATGGATAAAAAAGTGAGATATATGTGTATACACACACACACACACACACACACACAGTGGAGTAATTTACACAAATTTAGATATTGGGTGGTTTCTCTTACAATAGAATTCCAAGATATTGGGTGGTTTCTCTTACAATAGAATTCCAAGATATGAATAACTGAAGAACCAAAATAAAAGATAAATTATAAGAAATAGTGAGATAGACCTTCTACAGATGGGAAGGGGAGGAAGGGGAGCGAAAGGAAGGTAAAAAGGATTAAACTGTGATATGCATATGTACCCACTCACTGGGGTGAGCGTATTCAGTGTGGGTCACAAACATATACTAGTAAAAAGATCATTAAGTGACCCTGGATCTTCCCTTGTTGATCTACCAATCTTCACCGATTGCACCCATATAATGGTAATTGTCAGAAAAGTTCAATCATGAGCTATTTAAAAAAGGCTACTTTTGAATTGGAGCTAGGATGGAGGAGCTAGGAAGGTAACAGCAGCAATTATTGTTTTGGTCATCAAATGTCAGTTTATTTTCATGTTTTCTAGTGACACTTATTCATTTGATTAAAATAAATGAAATGATTCATTCATTTGTATTAAAAGTAATACAAAGAACAAGAGGAATAGTAAAGGATAAGAGTCATTTCATATTGCTTTAGTTCAAATGTTGCCTTTCCAGAGAAATGTTGATTGTCTTTGTAAAGTGTTACAATCATCTTTCCCATGCCAAGAAAATCTTTCATTCATTTTTGTTTATTTATTGTCAGTTTGTTGCCTTTTGTTCACTGGCACTTACATTTGTTTATGTATCAATTGGCATTTCCCCTACCTGGAATTAAGAATTTCTCTTTACTGGAATTAGGAATTGGGAATTAGGTTAGTTGCATAAGGAAAGAGGTATTTTAAAAATTGTTCACTTTTTTGTTTCCAAAACAAGAATAGTACTTGGAACATAGGAGACTTTGATAACTATTTATTGAAAAAATCACAAAAAGATACATAGAATTATTAGAGTCTGAGGGAGATAAGTAAGTTTGCATAGGAAATCTCTCATTAAGAAACTCACAGCTCATACTGGTATCAAGAAAATATAATTTGTGCCTTAAAGACAAGTTTTACAAGATGTTTTGAGACATTTTTATGAAATGTTTTCCATGACTGAAATAATTTTGGGAAAAAATGGACACTATACACACCCACCATAGGAAATATACATTGGTATATGAAAAATTCTGATGAGAACCAAAATAAATAAATAAATAAATAAATAAATAAATAAACAAACAAACTTGTTTAATCCAGCATTGACATGAAATTCTTTTATGTCATAACAACTCATGGAGCACACTTTCAGAAATGGTACTGGATGTGTTACTCAGAGATAATATAGAGCAAACTATATATATGTTTTGAAGGAATTCAAAGAGATATGAACAGTACAGATTCAAATGAGAAAGCGAGGGTGGATTTTGAAATCATGATATGTGAATAGACTAAGCAGTGTGAATTTGTCCTCCCATTTCTTTCTCTGGCCAACACTGTTGTGAGTGGAGAAAAGACCACTGGGACAGAATTGGATAGCGGGGTGTACAAGACAATTTGTCTTCCTCCCATATCCAGAGGCTACTTACTAAACTTGAAAGAGAAGTTCAGAATGGTACATTGTGCATATTAAGCTCAATGTAATTTTTATCCTTTCCTTCTTGAGTCACTTAACTTGGAGCACTTCAAGTAGAATGGAGGCTCTTCATATCTTTGAAAGACATGCAAAATTTTAAAATTTAATTTGAAACATTTAGCCACTCTGGTAAACTTTATATTTTCCTCTAACACTCACAAAAACTATCATAGTTCTATGTTTATTCCCAAAGATTATCAATTGAAGGTAATGTGCTTTAAAATTATACATCACTTTCATTTTAATTTTCTTAGCACATGGTATATTTTTTAGCAGTTGAAATTGGCAATTGCCTTCTAAACTCTGCCACAGCCTTATTATGTTTTAATAACCATAATTATTAATCATTTTGATCATACTTCTGTATCTGTTTTATAGATCATAATTACAGTATTAAGTACTTATTAAGTGTTAATTAAGAATTCTTTCATTGCTTTAACTTCTTGGGCAAATCGAGATTTTTTACTCCACAATTTAGGGAACAAAAAAAATCTCTAACCATTCCATTAAATTTGGCTTATCTAAAAATCTGCAAAGGCTGGGCATGGCAGTGGATACTTGCAATCTCAGCTACTTGGGAAACTGAGGCAGGAGGATCACAAGTTTGAGGACAATTTGGGTAATTTAGCAAGATCCAGTCTCAAAAATTAAAGAAAAAGCTAGGGTTGCAGCTTAGTATTGCTTGGGTTCAATGCCCAGTACCACACGTACACACACACACACACACACACACACACACACACACACACACAAATGTGCCAGGGCTCCATCTAATAACATGATTGTTAGCATGCTTATTTCCAATTGAACCACTAGCAATAGCTTAAAACTCAAAGGACTTGGTGGAGCTTTATATCCACCTAGAGGAGCCTGTTCTACAATTGATAAACGGATTTGGTATAGAGTTGATGAAAATGATTGTTGTTAGGGCATTTATTAGGATAATGTTTATATATTTGGCTATGAAGAATAGGGCGAAAGGACCCAGCCTCAGCCTTAATCTCCATTTTTATATTTGTTTATTGAGACAGGGTCTTGCTTTGTAGTGCAGGTTGGCCTTCAACTTACTATCTAGCCCAGGCTGGCCTCCAACTCACCATGATCCACCTACCTCAGCCTCCTGAGTGCTGAGATTTCATACCCAGCTAACGTGAAGCCTATTCTTAAAAGTTGTTATATTTGAGCTTTACTGGCTATTTTACAGAGCAGCTAAAAATAGTCCACGTAACAAGGATTTCTTCTTTATTTTTTCCTACCGAGAATACCTCACCTACAGGTTGATTCACTTAAGAATCAGTGGTACCACTTTACTGGACTTTATCAAAACATGATGCACAAGAAAAACTAGTTTGATTCTTCAGTTAAGGTTATTCTATATTGTCCTTGACTCAGTTAAGGTTATTCTATATTGTCCTTGACTCAAATTCATGACTTCTTGAGTTTTGCAAGAAATTTATGAAACACACACACACACACACACACACACACACACACACACAGAATTTTAAGAGACAGATGCTTGCTTTATTGTTATGGCGGACCCTGAACTCTTACATGGCTTTAAGCAATCTTTTTATCTCATTTTCTCAAGTAGCTGAGACTGCAGATATGTCACCACTTCACTCAACTGACCAATACATGCATATTTAGAGGGCTTTTTTTGTTGTTTTTTTTTGTGTTTTGCTTTTTGTGGTACCAGGGATCAAACTCAGGACCTTGCACTTGCAAGGCAGGCACTTGTGCCACTGAGCTATATCCCCAGCCCTAGTACATGCATATTGAACCAGCTGAACTTATGTTTTTATGGCCCAAACTGTTTGACTGTCAGCAGTTTAATATGCTTCCAATTACCAGAGGTAAAATTCAGGCACCATGTTAGTCCTATCAGTTCTGAAAGCAAACATCTCACGATTCGCTGAGCTGTAGCTGGTACCCATTTCAGGTAGCATGCTTACCCATATCAGCAAGAAAGAGGTGATAGGACGTGTTGTGTATAAAATAGTTAATTTTCCAGGGTTAGTAAAAATGAAGAAGACAATGTATTCAATTAGTGGATGGGCTGAAGGTGAACACGATAATGTGGTGGACTAACAGATCCTGACCTGATACCATCTCTTTTGACTGTTGTGCTGAAATATTCCAAGTAACTAAGGAATAACTTCAAGGAAAAAAAGCTTCCCAAGGTCTGTCTTATCTTTCCTTAGGTTAAAAAATTTGAAAATCTGATTTGATGTATGAGTTACATTCTGTTAATATCTAACGGGTGGCAGAAATACTGCTGTGTGAATTCCTCTGAATTCAACCAAGGTGCTGATGTTTCTGCATTTGGTTTTGATACTGAGTTGCATGAAATATGAATGTACTGTCACTTATTTTAGATAAACTCAAGTAAAAAAAGTATCTGAAACATCAATATTATGGCTGCGCCTTTCCTAAACTTTGGTTATAGAAGCAAATGTATGTTTCCTCAATGCATTACTATATATATATATTTATTTATGTTTTTTGGGGGGGTTCATGAAGACTTACAGACCACCAAACAATTTTCATTTACAGGGATAATAAAGAATAGTTTTGCTTGCTTTTGGACAGCAGAATAGCATGATTGTCTCTGTTCTGGGAGCACTGAGAATAACAGACAGATCTGGAGAGAGAGATTTTAAAGCAAGTGTATTGGTATGACAAATTATACTTAGGAAAAATGTAAGTATCTTCCCACCTAAGGTTCTTCTTCAACAGTACCACTTTTCTTTTTTTTTTTTTTTTGTAGTACTGGGGATCGAACTCAGGACCCTGCGCTTGCTAGGCAAGCGCTTATTCCACTGAGCTATATCCCCAGCCCCCACCACTTTTCGATTAAGAGGAAGCACATATATTACTTTCCCACCAAAACTAGTTAGGTCTTTGTTATTATCTTAATCACTAAAGTAGAACCAATAGGTGCAAGAGACTCTTCTAAGGGTGGAAGGTAAAAATTCATGCATTTCCCTCATAGAATGCTCATTTGGAACCCAAGTAGCAGGCTGGGAAGAAGTCCAAGAAACTCAGAGAGAGCAGCATGAGAGAGGAGCTGGGGACTGCGGCCCACAGTCCTGATGTAGCACCATCCAACGGTCAGCAGCATCTTGCGAGTATGTGAGGCACTGGTTGGAAAAGTGGATCTTCTTGCCCTAGGTGAGCAAGTGCAGGTGATGCTGCTCAGTCCAACCAAACTGTCTCCACTGGAGTCTTGTCCAAACTACAGATTCGGGAGTGAAACAAATTATTATCATGGTTTTAATCTACTATATTTTGGAATGATGTGTTGCACCACAATAAAAAACCAAAACATCTAGTTTTAGTATATTCTTAACCGAGTCACAGACATCAGCATAAAAAAAGCGAACTATTCCTTCTCAACAGATTTTACTCTTTTCTTTCTTTTACTGCTCTAAATTATCGAGTTCCTATTGCCTTTCCTTATATCATCTACTTATTTTTCATTGTTTTGATTACTCTTCCCTAAATCCCCTCTCAGGTTCTAAGACCCCAAGCTAGACACATTATGTTAATAAAGGCTGATTAAAGCTGAGGGTAATTAGAGGATTAAGTATAATTCCTACATTCTATTATCTTATTTATAGAACTTGATGGCAGGCTCTAAATTTTAACAGCAAGTGCTGAATTTAGGACTTAAATTGACATTCTTTTTGACTTCAACACACTTTAACATTTTTTATTTAAGTGGAATATTGAAATGATTCACTAGGAAATTACTGAGGAATGTAACAAACCATCTCCTTTTGTTTCAGTTGCCCAGTATCTCATTTCAGTTCTTAAACTTTTACCATATTTGCTATAGATTATATAATAATAAATTATGTGCACAATATACTAGCCCTCTTCCCTTCCTCAGAAAACTGCTGTCTTAAATTGTTGTTTATCATTCCCATGAATGTTTTATAGTATGAAACATGTAGATGTCAATAAATAATACTAAAGTATAAATAGTTAACAGTAAATAGTTCTGTTTTAAACTTTCATTAAAATGGAATTCTTGCATGTCTTCCTCTACCTTATTGCTATAATTTGGATCTATCCATTGTAGCCCCTACATTATGTGCCTATAACCATAACCAATCAAATCTACTGTTCATATTCAGGTAATTTCTAGATCTGAACTGTAACAAGTCATTCTGCATTGCACATTCTTTTACGTGTTGTATTAGGATTCACTAAAGGAACAGAATCAATATGAATTATACGCACAATTGTCTTAGTTACTCTTTTCATTGCTGAGACAAAATACCCAATACCCAAAGTTATAGGGGGAAAGGTTTATTTAGCTCATAGTTTGTAAAGATTTTAGTCCATAATCAGCTGGCTCCAAGGTAGGGTGACTTAGCAGAGGGGCATCGTAGAGAACATTTCATGGTGCCCACAAGGTAGGAAAAGCAACAGCATGGAGGACAAGTGTCTTCTGTCCCGCATAATGTATGCAGGCAACCGAACCTAGGGCGGGTGTAGCACCCACATCCTTAATCCTAGCCAGAACTGGGCCAAGCCAATGAGTGGACTGACTTACTAGTCCCACACCCTTGATCCCAGTACTGCACACTTCATATACAGCCATCTCTGAAAAGCCCATCCCCCATGACTGCCTGAGGGTCTGGGGAGATATCTAGACACAAACCATTGCAACATTCATACGAGGGATTCGTTAGATGGACTTACAGGATCAAAAAGAGAGGAATCCCAGTGGCTGTCTGAGGAATCAAAGGTGAATGAAAGGACACCTGCATCCTGGGAGCAACCAAAGGCCGAATGCCTAGAAGTCACTATCTGTGTCAGAAAGCAAAAGAGTCTTTGTTGGAAGAGTGAAGAGTCTGTATTGGGTGTCTGAAGAAGCTGCAGACCAGTGTACAAGGGCAATGGCAAAAATCAGGGCTCCTCTGATGAGAAAGGAC
This sequence comes from Dinomys branickii, assembly GCA_004027595.1. Classification (NCBI taxonomy): domain Eukaryota; kingdom Metazoa; phylum Chordata; class Mammalia; order Rodentia; family Dinomyidae; genus Dinomys; species Dinomys branickii. The sequence continues at coordinate 6,246 of PVLD010016459.1, read as the reverse complement.
AGACTTCCTTCTTCCCCTTTGTATTCCTTCCGGGCTATAAGCTGATTGGTTTGTGCCACCGCACCCAGGTGTATCTTCCTTCCTTGGCGTGCAGCCTACATGTCAATCATCTGCAAACACACCCAGAGCTTCTCCAACCTGTTAGGCAGTTCTTATTCAAGTCAAGTTGAAAGACAACAATTAAGGATCATACACATTTTCTTATGTGAGCTAAAAGAAGTTTACCCAGGAGCAATAATTTGAGTAGAAGATTAATTGCAGAATTAAGGTCACACAGTTTTGACCTTAATAGATATTACCAAATTGTCCTTAAGTGTGTTTCTATGAATTCAGTTTCCACTCACAGTGTTCAAAGTTCTTGTTTTTCCACATTGTTACCAATATGTAAGATTATCAGACTTTCTAATTTTTGATAATTGGATGAATATGAAATTAATGAGTTCTTGCATTCCTCTGATTACTAATGTTTAATATCTTTTATAACTTTATATCCTTTGTCTATTTCTCTAATAAAGTTTTTAATCTTTTTCTTATTCATTTGTAGGATTTCTACAAATTTTGTATATTACCTTTTTGATAATGGATGTGGCAAATATTTCCTTCTAGCCTATGGATTGCATTTTAGCTCTGCAGGATGACTTCTATTGAACTAAAGTTTTAAAACTTTATCAGATTGTTAATCTTATCCTTTATAGTTTGTACTTTATCCTTTCCTACTAAATGTATTTCATTCCTTGGAATCTTCATCATCTTTATACTTTCTAAATGTTAACATTGACTTAACATACACTTGTGTATGTCATTTTTTCTCGATTTGTTTTTGATGTGGTATAAATTATGAATGTATCCTTTTTCTAAATCAATAACTCCCAGTTTCTGATCATGTTTGCTGAATAGTTAGTCTATTTGTACCACCATTTTAGACAAATGCAATACTTGTATATAAGTATGTGTCAGTGTTTTGTCTTTACTTTTTGTTCCCCCCGTATATGTCTAACCTGGTGTTAAAAATCATGATATTTTAATTAATATAGCATTATTTTAAGTTCTAATTTCTTTTTTTTTATCTTTTTTGCAGCAGAGTCTCCCTATGTAGCTCAGGATGGCCTCTAATTCAAGGCCATCTTCCTGCCTCTGCCTCGCAGGTACTGGGATTACAGGTGTGCCCCATATCCAGCTTCTAATTTCTGATAGAATAAATCTCTACACCTAACTTTTCAACATACAGTACTACCTCGGTTCATGAATCCTTCTGTTTTTGAATAATTCTCTTCTCAGGCAAGAGTATTTGACAAAATTTCACTTCTGTTCAAACTTCCCATTGGGTATCAGACATAGCCATGACTGTCTTCCCCACACAAACACATATGCAGCCATCTGCCCCAAATTATGAAAGAAATCCAGTTCATGAACTACAGTACCACTGTAGTTTTAGTGATGTGTTGGTCTTTTTCCTTTCCCTGTGAAATTTAGGATCATTGTCAAACTTCTCAGAAATATACTTCACTTCTGGGGTTTGATAGGCCTAATTTGTGGACAGCTAAGTAACTGAATCTTATGTCATCTTCACTTATTGAAGTCTGTTTTCTGCCTTTTCATGTGTTTTTATTTTTATTTTTATTATTATTATTTTTTGTTTTGCGGTACTGGGGATCGAACTCAGGACCCTGCGCCTGCTAGGCAAGCGCTTATTCCACTGAGCTATATCCCCAGCCCCTTCATGTGTTTTTAAAATTTTCCCCATAAATACAGTTGATGTTCACTATTCAGAGTTTCTGCATTTGTGAACTTACTACTGCCTAAAATTTACTTGCACCTCCAGTGTCAGTACTCACTGTGCTTTCGCGGTCACAGACATGAGCATAGCAGTGAGGAATGGGGTCTCTGTCGGGAGTGCGCCTGCCTAGCTGAGTGCGAACAAAGTAGCACCTGGCTTTCTTGTTTCAGCTCTCACACGGCAAATATAAATGTGTGTTTTTCAGAGTTTACTCTATGATTTATCCTTTTACATTTTTTGTGAAATGTTTTTGCTAATTTTTCTATTTTAAGTGGCCCCCAAATATAGTGGTAAGGTGCTCCTAAGTGTGAGCAGGTTGTGATGTACCTTATGGGAAGGCCATGTGTATTGGATAAGCCTCATGCAGGCATGGGTTGCAGTGCTGTTGGCTGTGAGTTCAGTGTTAGTTAACTAACAATATATATTAAGTGTTGCAGTGAGGGTTTACAAGGAAAGGATTTAAGACAGGACACATAATTTATAAGATTATAATATTCACCCAAAACGTCAAATGCAAAAGAGTACAGGCGATCTGTGCATACACTAGAGTCACAAAGATCCCAGCTGAGGGCCTGGATCCCATGGCAATGTCCTCCATGAGTCCAGCTGAAGACCTAGAGCACGTGGCAATGTCCTCCATGAGTCCAGCTGGAGGCGTAGAGCCCCTGACAATGTCTTATGCAAGTCCGTATCAAGGATCTGTGCTGGGAAGGCCCCAAGGTCAGTGATGGAAGCTAGAAAGTCTGTGCCAGCGGGATAAGAATCTGTGCCCTCAGGCTGAGGATCTGCACTGGAGCCGGGAAGTGATGCTCAAGGTAAGGACTAGAGCTCGCCTGAAGAGAACCACAGCCGTCCTCAATGATAGAGAGGACCTGAGCTCCTCTGATGATGACAGTTGCTGAGTTCATATCATGAAAACCAGCATGACAACCTTCTCCAGTTCTCTTTTTATGCAGTTGGTAACAATCCTCAGGTGGGCCATCCACCCAGAACTACACTGATTCAGTTAGGTAGATGTTACAAGCTGACCATTAGTTAATCCACCACATTAAGTAAGGTAGAGGAAAACTATGAATTATTTGATTGATAAAAATGTCACCAGAAGCTTATAGGAATTTAACTTTGTAGCTCCTGTAGGAGCCGTAGTCCAATATTTGCTGCTTCATGTTTGTGGCAACTTTATCACAAATAGTGAGTACTGGCTGTATCCTGAACACTTTTTGTTGGACTCACTACAAAGAATCTGGTAGTTGCATAACTCTGAATAGTATCTGCTTTTTTTTTTTTAAAAAAAAAGGAAGAATGGTTTATTTGGCTCAGTTTGTTGAGAGTTCAGTCCATTGTCAGCTGGCTCTAAGGCAGCATGGCATGGCACAGGGACATTGCAGAGGAGGAATAGTCCATGGCAAGCAGGCAGGTGAGAGCCAGTATCTGCTTTTACACACAGTAAACACCCAACTTACCAATGAGTTCCACTCTGGGAGAATGTTCATAAGTCTGATTCATTCCTAAATCCAGTGAAGTGAGTCTTACATACCTTTGACACAAATATACAGTGCATATTGCTTTGCACTTCCTAGTAGTCTCCTCCACGTCACCCCCACTTTTTCTTTTGCTTCTGGACACCTGGGCTCGGATTGAGCACTGTGCTACTGTATACGACCACCCTGTACAGTGAGCACACAGCAGCACAAGTGTGGCAATGTCTGGCAGACACATAAGCTACTTCTGGGATTTTTTTGACCCATTCCTTTATGTGAAAGCTCTCAACTTTAATAGTTGTACACCTGGGACACAGTGCACAACATTTTCTAATTTGTTTTCACTGGTGTGCATAATACCGATGTTGATGTGCTGATCTTACGTCCCGGCTTTGTCATTTTACTAGCTTTATGATCACTGACAAATGATCACTATCACCAAGTGCCACAGACTGAGTTGCTTAAAAATAGCAGAAATTATTGTCTCACAATTCTGGATGCTAGAACATTTGGATGTGAAGGACTAGCTTAAAGTTGTGATAATAATAATATGATCAACAGTAGGTAATATTAACAACACTACCGAATCCCTACAAAACATCAGCAATAGAAAAACATACATTATTTTGTAGTTTATAAAGTACATTTATTTTATGATCTCAAATGAAGCACCAGCAACGACAAAAATTTGGAATAATGAAGGTATCTGCAACATTTTGATACTAAAGGCAATATACTTCTAATTTCACCATTTATCACAAAATTATCTTAAATTGCTATTGACATTCACCTAATATTGTACAGATTTTCTGATGGGCCATCTTGTCCCCATTTTCTCAGATTGTCTGAGTCATTGGAAGGCTAGTCATTTTCTTTTCCCTTTCTTCTTTGAGTCAGGTATTGTTTATTATTACTTGTAAGTTTATATAGTACTGAGATGGATGAAGTTGTTGAGATATGGACAAAGTAAAAACTTGGCTCCAACCTATGTGAAACATTCTCAAATCTGTTTGTAATGAATGTTTGGACAAACTGTGGCGCTGCTCTGTCTCTTCGGATGAGTAGGTACTGGCCTGGACCTGTAAACTCATCTTTTGATTGTACTATGTGCAATCTCTTAGCAACTGTAGGGGGTGCCTCCTGACTTCAAATCTCTAGAGTACAAAGAGCAAGGAGGCTGTGGTAACTGGATTTATTTCAGAGTTTCTATGAAGTGAGGAAAATCCAGGTTCTTTTGTAACTTCTTTACTTCTGAGCTATTAGTCTCAATTGTTGGCAGCAGAATTATTCATGATTGAAGATTCTAAGTACAAAAATCAAAAAATAATTTGGGCATGGATATGACCTAGTTTGGGACCTGCTTGAATAAATATGAATGTAAAAGAGATAGTTCTACCTGCTGAATGACATTTTCCCCCCAGTTCTTAGAATCACTAGAGTGCTTGGTAAAAGCTGTAAGTGATAATGAAACTTTCTCACCTTCTTTCCTGTTCCCCTCCTTCCTCACTTCCACCAATATGTATTTATTGAGTGTTCATTGCACGTGTCAGGGAGAGCTGCATGTGAAGTACTTAGCAGAGTTTCTAGTATAACAAATACTCAGTCAGTGATTATATTTCATAATGAGTTAAACGCAAGTTTTGGCATCCTCTGTTGTTGCACACATAGAGCACCTTACTAAAAGGATACCCAGTATCGATGCCTTCTGCTGCTCAGAAGTTGATGCTCATGAAAGCAGAATCCATTGCTTAGAAAAATGATAACAATAACAAGTGCATGCCCAGTCCAATCCATAATGACATTTTTGGGGGAATGGTGAAGCAAAGTGCACCAGAAAGCCCTGATTCTAATGTTGACCAGCGATGCAATGCAGCCGCAGACAATTTGAAGACTGTATGAAAGGTTAATGGGTTACTATTTAAATAACAGATGTAAAGACTTTCCCCCCACTTTTAAGGACTGCTTTTTCTAAGTTCACACATAAATTCCTTTTTATAATGGGTAAACTGCCTTTTCTCAGCTGCATACTGTCATTCCTAAACAATCCTGCCGCTAAAAATTTTAAGTGCTGTCACCCAAAATTGCTAAACAGAACTTACTCTTTAATTTGTCTGTCACTCTTTCTGTCAATTCCTGTGCACTTTATGGTGAAGCATTGGTTCAACTGTCATATCTTGAGTTCTTTTAAAATGAAAAGAAGTCTCCTACTTTATTCTTGTGATGGCCAGAGAGGTCACCTGCAGGTGTTCAGGGCTATTTGACCTGAACTTTGAGGTGAATCCTGCTGAGAAAATACAAGTTAAGTAGTGTGTCAGTCAGCTTTTGGCCCTGATAACAAAATACTTGAGATAATTAATTTACAAAGAGAAAATGTTTATTTTGGCTGTTTTGTAGGTTCCAGTCTGAGATCAGTTGGCCCTGTTGATTTGGTGACATACCATAGGGGGACTGCACAGGAGAGCAAAGCTTCATGGTTAGGGAGCAAAGAGAGAAAGAGGAAGTGGCGAGGGTCCCATCGTTCTCTTCAAGGGCGTGATCCAAGGGACCTAAAGATATCCCCTAAAGCCTCATCTCCTAAGGGCTCTGCTTTCTATTCCCAGTAGGGACAACCTGGGGGCTGAGCCTTTAACACATGAATCTTAAGGGACACTTCAAGCCACAGCAAGTAGTAAATCTTTACCCTCTCTGGATGAATGATCTCTCACTTAAGAGCCATCAAAAAGTAGCAAAGATAGGGAAGTTGAGAAGCAGATGACGGCAGTAGATTTAAAAACTGGTCATCTTCACACTTTATTTTATTTTATTTTTTTTTTATTTTAGAAACATAAAAGTACAAAAACATATTGACAAACAGACACCCATTATCATAGAAAATAGTACAATCACAACTAATCTATAGACAAGGTGATATGGTCTCAACAGTAGTTGTTGCTTTATCCATTGATATCTTCGAATTGTAGATGTATGGACCCATATACAGACATGCAA